>JAZKJV010007938.1:0-119463 GCA_037367405.1 Ottelia alismoides | reverse complement strand
GATAATAATATCCAATTATTCATAATATATTATAAATGTGATTTATAATGTATTAGAGAGAGTTAAATATAATTTATATTAGTAGATTAATAATTAATGTGTATTGGATACACATTGTCTAATTAATTGAAAATGTAAATTACATGTTGTTTTGGGTTGTGAATATGATTCACAATATTCCAATGTCAAGATTGCAATATTCCCAAATTTAATTGAGAATTATTTTGGTGAATAAAAATCCCAAGAAATAGTTGTTGAAAAATAAGTAGAGAGAAAATCAAGGAGATGTGCAATCTCATGGGAATCCATGAGATTGCCCTCTAAAGGGGAAGGTTAATCTCCTTTGTATTTTCTCTCCTTATTTGATTGATTTAATTTAGTATTAATATTTATTTGATTTATCAAATATATTTTATCAAAATTAAATCACAAGTTGTTGGTTTTTACCAACAATAATCTTGACCATTGGATTGACATAAATCAATCTCATCCATTGATTTTATATGTCACATGGATTGAGATCCATGGATCCCAAAACCCTATAAATAGAGAGGCATACCATGCTCTCTATTTAACACACAATGCTTGAGAAGCATCTCTCTCTCTCTCTTTTCTCTCTACTCGGCAGCCCTCTCTCCCTCTCATGTGGCTGTCTACCATGGATGACCAAAGAGAGGTTCTCCATCGCCGCAGCATCGTCATTATGCTGCCCGTTCTTCTGCTCGTGGATCTACATCTCCTTCGGTGCGCCTCGCTCGTGAAGAAGACGTCAGATCTCGTGTGTCGAGACCAGGAGATCCGTCGCTTGGATCATCAACATGGATTGCGAGAAGCACGCGGTTCATCCCCGCGCTCGCAAGCGTCTCCTCCGTCGGATCGGACTTGAGACAGGAGGTCTCTTCGTTTAGAGACTCGATCACACCCACGCTTCAAGAGGTAATCCTATTACTTGTTTATGGTTTAGACGAAACGATCCGAGAAGTGTTCCTGGATCATGTGGTTTCATCGTAAGAAATTTTTTTTTAAATTCCGCTGCATCGAGCAACTAGTGCGACTAGTCGCTCTTCGTCGTATTCGATACGACGCTCACGCTTCCGTGATGCGCTTAAGGATCTAACCATATCCTTCAAGTGGTATCAGAGCCTTAGGTCGACGGTTTCGAATATGATTCGCTAACCGAGGATGATTGGGTTCGTTAAGTTTGCGAAAGTTTTATCGCATTTCATTTTCGCAGATCTGTTTAGTGTAATTTTTAGGCCCTATTTAAATTGTTTAAAACACGAAAATAGCACTTGGATTTTGTTTCCCCATTAAATAAGGAAACCATAGGATCTGAGTTTGCATAAAATCGGATTTCGTATGCTCTAGATATGGTCTTTTTAATGAACATGTATGCACTGTTACGGGAACTGCGAATCTTAACGTAATTAAAGAGTTAATTACTGATTAGAGACGCCTCGAAATGCGTGAAACATCACTTGGTTTCTGTTCTAAATCAAATTAGCAAACTTTAGAAATTGACTTTGCTTAATTTGGATTTAAATTAATTGAGATATGCTAATTTTAGTAAGTAGGGGTCACTGCTGAAATTACTTTCCTAATCAAGAACATGTGATTGTCATTAATGAAATTAATTGTTAATTTCGAGAAATAATTATGGAAAATATTTGATAAATATTGGAATATGATTATTTCCTTAAATGACTTGTCCTCAACCAATTAATTGATAGATTTGATCTAGATCATAATTGGAAATACAATCATTAAACTCCTTGCTTGAATAGGATTGGGAATTTGTCTAGCAAATTTCCTTATAATCAAAATTGTTTTGATTACTATATGGTATAATTTCGGCTGAAAAACCGATGATCATCTCAAGTACAAATTAATCAATTTGGCATTATCTTTTTCCGAGGCGGATGTGGTGTCTAGTCGGGGATCGCTGGGGTAGCAGGTTGCAACGTATGCGGTCCGTCCCACTCCCGCCGGTACTGGCCATGACAACGGGTAGGGCCGGGATAATGTCTGAGGGATTAGTTGTATTTTTCTAATTATTAAAATATGAATTACTACGTGTTTTGAGATAATACCATATATCAAGTAAAATCAAGTTTGTTGATTGAATTGGATTGAAAAAATTAATTTGATATGATTAAGTTAATTATATCCAATTAAGAACACTCTATTATGAATAGAGTTATTATTTCCCTTGGAAGAATTAATCGCAATGAATGTGATTCATAATGAATAATTATAATTTGAATATGATATGGAGGATCACATAAGTGACATCCATGGTCTCCCATCAAGGCGAAGGATTTCCTTCGCCAGGGATTGTATATAGGAGACGCCTGTACGTAGTGACAGCTCCTATATACAAGCGCATCTGGATCGGACTCTTTGCTTCTCGAAAAAGTAAGGCCGTATGCGTAGTGACCCCAATATCGGATCCTCATATTATTGGGGCGATATTGGATTGCGCATAGCGAGTTCTATTCCTGTTGACGGTTGGTTCAATTAACGACGGGTCAACATCACTTTAGGGTGGTGGGCCCGGGTGTTAAAGACCGAATTGGGAAATGCAAGTTGGACTTGCAAGGCGGAATGTGTTCCCGCTTCTCTTTATTGGGAGTTGCAGTTTCTCATATTATTGGGATGTAACAAAGATAAAGAGGAGATCCTAGATCTTGCTGAGATATAATGGTAAGTATATCTCTTACATTGAAAGTGATTAAGGGAATGAACTTTCATTGTTGACATGGCAAGACAACTTTGATATAAAATTCCTAAATTCAAAGTAAAACATGTATATATATAAATATATACCCCTATGCAAATTACTTATTTCAGATAATCCTTCATTAAACCCACTCAATGTTATATACTCATTAATAACCAGTAGAATATCATGGATTAGACCCTTAATCCAGATATTGTACTTGCGATTGGACACATAATGTATGTGGCTGCAATGTGCAAGTTTCCTCATAATAATGAGAAGTGATAATTAAATAAGACAATAGGACTAAAACCCTAGGGTTTGTATGTCTCTATAAGTCTTGATCTTATCGAATGTACTTTGAAGTGACATGTCAATGATGATCGTAATTATCAAATTAATCCTTATAAAATCAATAAAGATATTCTGGCATACATATGTGCTCTCGACATTTAATCATGAATGATGTGGTTCTCTACATCATGCAGAATGGTAGCCCTATAAGAGATGATGTATTCAAATTATTTGAATACCTACCTGAACCTATGTTTTAAGAGTTTAGATGGATGTAGATGATGAGTGTCATCATTCTACTATCTATACTCTAGTCATTCATGAAGCTTCATAATATTCATATTGTATGAATTGGGTGAAGCTTGTATAAATGTTGAAATACTCTTATATTGAAATTTTTGATTTTAACATAAGAGATCCTTATTCTTAAGCAATGGTTGTTTATAGATAAAGGGAGCGCAGTGGAAGCATGGGTTGGACCCAAGCAAGAAGTATAATCAAATAGTTGACTGTACTTCTGTGACTTCCATATGACATCCAAAGAGTTGGATGAATGCCAATTCTACAATAAGTTGATGTGTTGATAGTATGACTATCAAGTCTGTCTAGAATCCTCAGAAAAGGACTCGGATGGAGCATCAGTATAATCTACATATAATCATTGAAATTGACTTACTTATTTGATAAGGTAAAGTCTAATAATCGTATCTCAATCTTCTAATAACACTTGCAATTGGTTGCATATGTATTAGAATATTAGAAATTTGATCTTAAGGTTTATTGATCATCCATGTTGAAAGTGATGCAAGTGTTGCAACAGTTTCCATGAGATCAATAGACTCATATTTTCAGTGGGAGCCCTTAGTCTTAGAGAATGTCTCTATGACCTAGATATTAGAATACACTCATTGTTTATTTCTAATTGTTGGATATAAACATGAATTCTGTAATAAATCTATCATAAAGAGTTATGATGGAAATATTCAGATAGTAATCTAAAATCTAGTGGACTCTATTAAATTAGAAAATTATTGAATGGTTCATTAAGATTTCTAATACTGAAAATTAAACCTTTAAAAGATCAATAGGAGGATAAAGACCGTTTGACAATGATCTGGCATCAAATTTTGGACATATGTCTGTTGATGAAATCAATGGACTGGTAAGACATGAAACTTTAGATTGTCTAAAGATTCAAATCTCACATACTTGTGAATATGGTATTCAAAGGAAAATGTCTAATACATCCTTCCTTGGGAAAGGTGTAAGATGCCTAGGTATAAGGATCTCATACATATTGATGTATGCAGATCATCTATATCATAGTAAACATTATGGATCTGTGATATCTGTTAATGATTATGTATGATATGAGATCTCTTCTCCTCACCTAAGAAACCTTTGAAATGTTCAAAGATTTCGCAATTTTGGTTTAGAACCAAAGTTTGAAGGAAGATGAAATGAATTTGATCTAACCAAGGTAGCCCGTACCTAATAGATGAATTCAAGAAATACCTTATGGAGATATGAATATCATTCCTATCTCAATCCTCCTAATGAACCTTAACTCAAAGGAGTTGTAGGGAGATACAATTGATCATGTGTGACATGATTTAATCAATGATTAATCCTAGCATAATTATCTCTTAAGTTTCCAAGATATATATGTAGTAGAGACTGCATTATATACTTAATAAGGTTCCATGCAAGTAAGCTGGAATCTAGCACTAGAGAGTGCTACTTCATTAGGAAAATAAAGGATGGTATTGGATACCTACTTTATGACCTTGAGATTCTTAAAAAATCTCATCTTTGAGAATATGATTCTTATAGGATGACTCTCTTAAGAATCAAGATGAAAATGAAGTAAAGGAACTCATTTAATCTTGAAAAGATAATGAGGCTCCTGAAATCGGAAACTAAAATAGATAATTAAAGATGAAACATTAATACCTCTTCAAATAAGTTTGAGGATGGATTCCATGTGTCAGTTAAATCTGACGATGATCGGATTTCATGTGATGAAGCTCCTGAGGATCATGACATGGAAAGATGGATGTTAGCAATAAAAGTCTAATGTAGACTTCATATACAAGTGTCGTATATGGACCCTCGAGGATCCACCTATATGGGTCAGACCCATTAAGGTGTAAATGGATCTTCAAGAGAAAGAGGGAGCCTGATGAGAAGGTATAGACCTTCAAAGCACGGTTCGTAGCCATGAGCTACACACCGAAGAGAAGGCATCGCTTGCGATAAGACTTGCTCTCTAGTGACCTTGCTTTAACCCATCAGAATATTGCTAACTGTAGCTACACAACTTTTCTATGACATCTTCATGGTGTGATTCAAGATTGCATTCCTCTATGAATGCCTCTCTGAGGATATTCATATGAAGTAGCCCCAGGGCTTCATGGTTGAGGAAAGCAATGTGTGCTAGCTGAAGAACTCCATCTTTGGACTCAAATAAGTTTCTTGTAGTTGGAACATAAGATTTAATGAAATTATAAATGTTATGATTTCAGATAAAATCTTGATGAACCATGTGAAGCTTAGTGGGAGTGCCATTGTGTTCATCGTGCTTAATGTAGATATTATTCTAATCATATAAGAATAAATGATAAGTGTTTTATAATTTGGTTGTTCCATACCTTGAGATACGATTTCAAGGATACCTCTTAGATCTTAATTCTGAAGTCGTTCAGAAGCAAAGAGAAGAGGGTATTGGGACTGTCGCATTAGTAGTACACCTTGGACTTATTCCATTCCAAGAAAAGCTTCCTTCCCTTAAGATGTGGTAGTGACCTGTCTAGAGGGATATCACCTCAAAGAGTTGAGGAAGTGAATGCTAGAACTGCTTGCACTTGTGCATCAGTTATGTGAAGCTGAATGTATGCTAGATGTGTACAAGAACCAGATGTCTACCATGCAGTGGGAGTAGTAAACTGTTACTAATCCTATTATGGAGACAAAACACTTGATTGCAGTAATAATAATATCTTCAAAGATGATAAAACTTGGAGATAGTGATCTCAAAGTCTTATCTTCAAAAGTTTAAGACCTTGTAGATAGTGATCTATAAGGGTCTTAACTGTAGATACCTTAGGAGACAGAGATCTCCAGGAATGAAGGTATTCTAATAAGGATTATGGAAATACTGGTTATGATAATTAATAAGATGTAGTGTCAAGGACACTATAACCAACAAAATTGAGTATCGGTTGCATGAGATGCAACATTCGCATTGGATGCGAGCACTGTTACTAGGAGATATGCAAGTACCGTAAAAGGACTTGGCATAGTCTCTTGGGAACAGAGTGACTGATCAGCTTACCTAGCTATTTTCTAAATAGCCTATGATTGTCACATGAGTGTGGGTTTAAATGATTAGCCCATTAATGGCTCTTTGGGCTAGTGGGAGATTGTTGGACTTGCGAGCCCACGGCGAGCCATTATGCAATAAATGTTATTGCAATTCACTCCTTAATCTGAAATAAAGAGTACATAGTTTGCATAATAGGTCCCTTAGTGCAATTAGGGTTATGTACCATGGCCATCTTAATGATCATAAAGCTGTTGATTCAATTATTGAATCATAGAGGCTGGTGCTTAAATGAATATCTAATGAGTTAGATTGAGGACTCATCAAGCACCGTCAAATGATTATTAAGAGATGATCTCCAGCCTGAGTAGGAGATGGCAATCCTTTCTCAGTTAGGCTGATATCTGACCGACTTCTTGATGCAGGTCCTCTGCATAGGAATAGAGATTCGGAGATGTCAGATTAGTTAAGTCAAAGAGTTGACTTAACGAGATCGAGATAACCAAAGTCCTATATCGTATGCTGTCATGATATAGGCACGCATCCTCTGACCGGAGACAGATGTGTTACTACATGTCTGAGTATGTACATTTGGCAGACCAATAGGTTGATGACCTAATCAAGGTCTATACACCGGCGCGCTGGTGTGCATATAAGGGCATATGAGTAATACGATCTCTCAAAGGGATCATACAGGTTCAGTTACTGATCCGGAAGACGTGAGCTCACTCATGAGATATTGGAAGAATCAAATTCCATGCGCATGGTCGTCTTGCTTTGGAAGCTTGACTGAATTTGTAGGTTTGATATATACTTTTGGAAAGTATATGATCAAGACCTAGGTATGATATATGCTTTTGGAAAGTATATGATCGATACCGACTCCCAATAATCGAATGAGAAACTTACTGATAAAACCCTGAAGTAGACAGTGTAAAGTTGATCTAATACTTCGGGTTTACTCAGAGTCTTCCAGTATGCAGGATGTACAGGTATTAGGATTACCTGAGGGTGATGTGATCATAAACGATTGTATAACCATGACGCTTCCATTCCTAGGGAGTGATGAAACGGGTCTGGATTTTAGTGACTCCTCTCAGTAGAGAAGTAATCTCATCTTGGTCCAAATGTTGGACATTGATCTGAATGTGATTCAGATTCAATGAGAAGATTAGATTTACAGTCTTGATTTAATCAAGCATCTATGGGAGGCCCGAGATCTGGATTTGAGATGTGATCTCAATATCCATGTCACTATACATGGAACAATACAATCGCCCTGTCCTTATCTCCAAGTATTCGCGGACAAAGCACATTATTCTTGAAAGAGTTCATGGATAATTCTATTGTTGACATATGTATCCGAGCATTGAGAAAATGGATAATTAAATGTGATTTAATTATCATGAATAATATGAATTTGATTCATATTATAAGGAGAGTTATCTTAGATAATTAAATGTGATTTGATTATCAAAGAAGTAAATAATATGAATGTGATTCATATTATTTGAGCGCATGAGAATAAGTTATCCAATATAATTAAATGTGATTTAATTATTATGGATAAGAATAATGTGGATAGTAATATCCAATTATTCATAATATATTATAAATGTGATTTATAATGTATTAGAGAGAGTTAAATATAATTTATATTAGTAGATTAATAATTAATGTGTATTGGATACACATTGTCTAATTAATTGAAAATGTAAATTACATGTTGTTTTGGGTTGTGAATATGATTCACAATATTCCAATGTCAAGATTGCAATATTCCCAAATTTAATTGAGAATTATTTTGGTGAATAAAAATCCCAACAAATAGTTGTTGAAAAATAAGTAGAGAGAAAATCAAGGAGATGTGCAATCTCATGGGAATCCATGAGATTGCCCTCTAAAGGGGAAGGTTAATCTCCTTTGTATTTTCTCTCCTTATTTGATTGATTTAATTTGGTATTAATATTTATTTGATTTATCAAATATATTTTATCAAAATTAAATCACAAGTTGTTGGTTTTTACCAACAATAATCTTGACCATTGGATTGACATAAATCAATCTCATCCATTGATTTTATATGTCACATGGATTGAGATCCATGGATCCCAAAACCCTATAAATAGAGAGGCATACCATGATCTCTATTTAACACACAATGCTTGAGAAGCATCTCTCTCTCTCTCTCTTTTCTCTCTACTCGGCAGCCCTCTCTCCCTCTCATGTGGCCGTCTACCATGGATGACCTAAGAGAGGTTCTCCATCGCCGCAGCATCGTCGTTATGCTGCCCGTTCTTCTGCTCGTGGATCTACATCTCCTTCGGTGCGCCTCGCTCGTGAAGAAGACGTCGGATCTTGTGTGTCGAGACCAGGAGATCCGTCGCTTGGATCATCAACATGGATTGCGAGAAGCACGCGGTTCATCCCGCGCTCGCAAGCGTCTCCTCCGTCGGATCGGACTTGAGACAGGAGGTCTCTTCGTTTAGAGACTCGATCACAACCACGCTTCAAGAGGTAATCCTATTACTTGTTTGTGGTTTAGACGAAACGATCCGAGAAGTGTTCTTGGATCATGTGGTTTCGTCGTAAGAAAATTTTTTTAAATTCCGCTGCATCGAGCAACTAGTGCGACTAGTCGCTCTTCGTCGTATTCGATACGACGCTCACGCTTCCGTGATGCGCTTAAGGATCTAACCATATCCTTCACAAAGTTCCTCCGAAGGTGCTTGCTAGTTGTAGGAGTATCATTTCTTTCATCAACTACAGATAATCTGGACACAGGAGAGCCTTGTCTTCTGCCCGCAGTCGATCACCAACAAGGGACCCTAGATCTTATCACATCTTTGTAGAAGAGCTCTTGACCAGATCCTAACACTTCTTCTATCCAACCATTAATCCAAGTGTTTTGACGAAAGAGGAGGTCAGGTAGAAGGGTTTGGGGGAGGAGGAGAACGGGAGCGAAGGAAATCGGGATGGAGGGTCTAGGTGAGGAGAAGGAAAGGGGATGACAACGGACTCTGTTGCGCCGATGACATGGACCTCAATGGCTCCCTCGCTGCCATCCCCTCCTCTGATGCCCTCGAACCCGGCCATATCTATTCCGTCCTCCCCTCCTCCATGCTATGCCACTGCCTCCACCCTGACGAGATGTCCAAGCTCGCCTGGAGGTCTTGGTAGGGATGGTATAGCCTCCTGCTGCCAGCGTAAGCCGCAAGTTTTCCACCGTGGTGATAGTCATCACCGCCTTGGGAGTGGTGGTTGTACCTTGGATCGGCCATAGACAACTGGGGCTGGAGCGGCTGTTGAGATTAGGGGTTCCTTGAGTAAACGAGGGGGAAGAGGGAGTGAATTGTGTTGACAATTATGCCCCTCTTTATCTCACCATGGTTTGAAAAAACCATGGTTAAGTTTAACTTATTGACGGTTAAAGTCACGGAGGGACACAAGTGATGGAACGGTAAGAAGTCGGGTATACAACTGATATTCCAAAAAAAGGAAGGGGCATAACTGATATTGCAATATCTCAAAAGGGCATAACTGATAAAAACCCTTATAATTATAAATGTAATCAATATAACACATAAAGAAAAAGCTATCGTATATAAAGGACTCTTCAAAATTCAAATCGTACAATTAAATTAAGTCAATTAAGAAAAATAACTTCTTGATTTAACATATATAAATATATTTTAAAATTTTTTTGGAAATTATAGAAATTAAATAGAATAATGGTAAAAAATTAATTATTATAAATTTAGGGAAGTGGCAACATTTAAGGAACAAATTACTAATAAAATACAAAAAATGAAATATTTTTGGAAATTTTTTCTTGGTAAAGTACACTAAACACTATAGGAAATATATTTTTTATATTTTTCAATTAAATATGCAACTAATAAAAAATGATAAAGTTTTTGAGTATTTTCCAATCTAGGAGACTATATGAAATAGATTTGGATGACTTTTTGGATAATGAATGTGTCTCAATGAAATATACACCTAACGTACTTGTTTAGATTGTTTTGACAAAAAATGAATTGATTGTGAATTAAACAAAGACATAGTATGAGTTTGAATATTTATTAAATTAAAAAAATCAAAATAATGATAATTTTGCAATTTCAATATATCATATATACTTCATATTAACATTTGAGTAATTTTAGCTTTGTAAAATGGTTAAAAATGAATGTTTTATCAGTTGACTACAATAACAACAAAAAAGTCTTTTCCCACATTAAGTAGGATCTGGTACATGGATTCTTTGCCCCCATTCAACTCTATATTGGGCCATTCTCAAGCTTAAATCCAAATAACTAAGATCTTCTTGTATACTATGATTCCAACATTTCTTGAGCCTTCCTCGCCCTCTCTTAGCCGACTCAACATTAGAAAGCTTGCATGTTCAAACTAGGGCATCAAACAACCTCCATTGCAAGTGGTCAAATAATTTTAGTAATTTTCTTATCTTATCCTCTATTGGAGTGCGGCCAACTTTCCTTCTAATATATCATTTCAAATCCGATATTTTTGTGTATGACCACACATCCAACTTAATATTTTCATTTCTTCTACTGCCATTCTCTACACATTTTTTTAGATACAGGGTCAGTCCCTTACTCCCCCACATAGTAACTTTTTTCTGGTATAATGAGGTATTTGGGGGATTCGAACCTTGGTCTGTAGTATGGGGGAACCACTGCTCAACCACCAGACCAATTGGTTGGTTCGACACATGTTTATGATTCACGGACCAATACTCAGATCCATTGAGCATAACAGGTCTCACAACTGCTTTTTAAAACTTTCCTTTGATTTTCAAAAGAATTTTCTTATCAAGTAGAACAATAGAGGCTCCTCTCCTCATTAGATATGTATTTATTATATGAGTAACATCTCCATCAATTTCCCCATCATGTTGCAAATAGATCTGAATATCTAAAAAATCTTCCTTCTAGATGTTATTGTCCCCAATCCTCACATCGATTCCTTCATGACTACTTCCATCAATTGTATACTCTATATATCCAGTCTTGGCCCTGCTTATACGAAATCATTTAGTTTCAAGGTATGTCTCCAAACCAGAAGCTTCACATTTACTCCATCTCTAGTATCATCAATCAAGGCAATATCATCAACAAACAATATACGTCAAAATATCTCATTCTGAATGTGACTAGTCAACTCATCCATAATCAAGGAAAAAATGAACGGACTCAAAGCTAAACCTTGGTGCAGGCCGATGCTAATGTCAAAATAGTCAGTCTTCCCAAATGAGATCCGTACACAAGATAAAGCTCTATCATACATATCCTTTATAAGGTTAATGTATAGGACATGTGTACTTGTCTCTTCTCTAAAACTCTCCACAAAATCTCTTGTGGAACTAAATCATAAGCCTTCTCCTAAACAATAAAAATCATATGGAGGTTCATCCTTTTATCTGTATTAATCTCCATTGTTCTTCTCAAAAAATAGATAGCTTCAATAGTTAAGCGACCTGGCATGAATCCGAATTTATTTTCTAATATTTTGGAAAGTTGCCTCAACCTTCTTTCAATCACATGTTCCCAAATTTTCATAATATGACTCGTCAGTTTGATTACTTTGTAATTCAAACAATTTTGAATGTGCTCTTTATTTTTATAAAGAGGCACTATGATGCTTCTCCTCCATTCTTCATGCTTTTCTTGCTTTGCAATAACATCGAATAAATTTATGAACCAAGACAAACCGCGTTCACCTAGAACTCTCCATATTTCTATAGGAATGTCATCAGATCCTACACCATTCTCATATTTCATTCCTTTAAGGACTCCTCTACTTCCTTCCTTTGTATCGGTTTATAGCTGGCACGATTTAGGTACCTTTTACTACTAACTAGACCTCCTAAAGTAATCTCTTTATTCCCTTTCTCAATGAAAATCATATGAAAATATGATGAATAGCCATTCATTAACATTTATTCTTTCATATTAGATTCATATTCCTAGCAAAATGCATGCATATATCACCAACATGCGTGAATTAATATCCTGACATTGATGTGTAAATAGTGTACAAATACCTGTATTTAACCCCAATATAAAGAAATAAAGGAAACACAATAAAAATAAAGTAGGTATCTATGATGCTGACTAACCTTAAACTCCGAGGCCAAGTCAAGTATTGACTAGGTCAATCGAGACTAAAGTAGGGGAAGATAGGGTGAAATAATGTAACAGAATTATCAAGAATACCCTAATTCTTCTAAATGCAATATATTATGTAAATAGCCCAAATATATATTAATTTATTTATCATTATACACATTCCAACAATAATTTGTTCAATACAAAACTTGTACCTAATATTGTATAGAAATAAGAAAATTATTGATAAAAATAAATTGTGCACAAGTCACTCAGTCCACTAAGTTGAAAAACCACAAAGAAAACTTCACTGATCAATATCTTCTCTATATAAACTCAAAATGGACCAAACTCAACTCAAAATGAACCAAACTCACATCCATAATATTTAAAGTTCAATTATTTGTAAATTGAATGTGGTTTCATCTGAATTGGAGTCAGATGCAAAAGCCGACTAGAGTACTATGGTACTTGAACATCTGTATATAAAGCCATTATATTTTACTCTTTACATTTTTAGTCTCTTTATATTTTTATATTATTGTATATATTATAAAACATCTTTAAAAAATACAAATACAAATTAAAATCACTAAAAATAGTAAAAAGAATTAACAAATCCTAACATATATATTATACCTATGTTGCAGATAAACATATTTATTTGTACATAAAAATAAAACCATAAAATCCAATTAAAATATGTAAATATTTATTAAATAATGTTGTAAATAAATAAATTATTTAAATAGTTTATGTATAAAAATAACAAAATATAAATGTAAATACATAATATATAGATATAAAAACCTATAAATAATAGTTTATAAATAATATTACCTATTAAATAATGTTTTAAAAATAAATAAAAACACAAAAGTATAGTTTAGAAAATACAAAATATTTTTCATATTTTGTGTTTTTCAAAGTGAGGTCATTTATTATTTCATTTATAACTATTTTCACTAATAATTCCTAGTTATACTCCACATGGACCTATGGGAGAAGATGGAGTGTTGACACACCGATCAACACCCCCTTATGCGGGTAGCCCTCCTGTACATGTCAGAGTGGAATGGCTCCCTCTCTTCTTTTAGACTTTTAAGCCCTTGGAGACACATTAATGGAATACAAGTTATTGTTTTATCATGTCCATCTGAAATGAAATGAATAAATATATAAATACACTTTGCTATTAAGGTCCATTTGTACATATAGGGTTATGTACCATGGCCATATTGAATACCATCCAGCTGGGAGGATACAGTTGGATTCAAACACATGATATTCAATAAATATCTCCGATCTGAGAAAGAGATGGTAATCTTTCTCTGTAGACTAATTTCCAACCGACTTCTTAATGCAGGTTCTCTTTATATGAATATATATATTCGAAAGTGTTATAATAATCAAGTTAAAGAGTTGACATGATTAGGTAGATATAAACTAAGATTGAATCATAACTGTCATGATCAGGCACATATTCTTTGACCTAAGGTAGATATGCATCTATGTGCCTCAGTATGCACATTTGAAAGATCAATAGGTTAGTGACCTAGCCAAGATCCATATATCAGCGTGTTAGTATGCATATTAAGATATATGAGATGTATGATCTCTCAAAGGAATCATCAGGTTCATAATTTATGAACTGGGTGATAGAGCTTAGGCATGAGATAATTTCGGGTGAAAATGAATTCCGTGTATGGTCGTCTTGTTTATAAAATAAGACACAAATTTGAGATATTAGTATATACTTTTGGAAAATATATGATTAATATTGTCGCCCAAATATCAAATGAGAAATCTATTGATTTATTCTAAAGAAGACACTTAAACTAGGGTTTGAACTTCATATATCAAAGTTTATTTCCAGTGTGAAGGATGAATGAGTATTGAGAATACTCTTGGTTAACTCTATCATAATAGATCATCTACCATGACACTTCCATTCTGAGGGAGTGATGGAACAAGATGGCTTTTAGTGAATCCATTTAGCTTGATAATTTGAGAATTAATTGTCAATTCATTTGAATCCAATGTATAATTCCAATTCCAATTTCAATGTCCAAATGTTGGAAATCTAAATGGTCATGGAAAATGGAAATATATAATATCTTTGAACTCAATTCTAGGCTCCAAATGGTTTGTACTTTGATTAGAAATGGTCAAGGAAGCTGGATTCATCTCACCAATACTTTCTCAAGCTTACATAGAGTGGCTTCCGCTTCATTGAGTTATTTAGAGTGTGAAGTGTTCCACTCGATATCAATTATTAAGAGTATACAATTTCAAGCTAAAAATGGTATAAATCCCGAAATTGGATTGATATCCATATTTCAAGTCACTATACATGGATAGTATGACTTCCCCCACATTATCTCCAACTATCTGCATTTCTATCTCATGAGTCCTAATTGGATTAGGACTCATACCTAAAGATGTCAATGTTGTAATTATTATTATTATTACATTTCTCATAAGGGTATTTTTATTTTTGATTCACAAAATATATTTCACTAATTAATGTGAATGATGATTCATAATAATTAATATTTATATGAATATGATTCAATTAAATAATATATATGTAAATGATTTGCATAATATTTCCAAGGCATGAATTTTTTTGTAAATTTGATTCACAATAATTTCGTAGATGTAAATTGGAATTACATTTTTTGTTCTTGTGAATATGGTTCATAAGCTATATGGATTATTTCCATAATTTCTTTAATAATGATGATGTGATTATCTGGTAATTGATTGATAAATAAAAGGTATAACCATGACTCCAGTTAATCAAGATGGGGTGTGTACAATGGTTGTACATTTGGCACCATTATATTGAGTCTTATCGAGAATAAGGCTCTTAATATCATTGTATTATTTATTGATTAATCAATTAATAAATTAGCAATAATCTCATTCAATATATGGAATTTGTTGGATATGGTGTATTGACACATGGCACCACTACAAAGAGTCCTTGAATTAACCTCTTTATTGATTTGTTGCTTGATTTATTACTTAAATTAATTGGAAATAAATAAGGAGATAAATGTATTATTGAATAAGGAATTGGCATTAAGCTCTTGAACAACAATCCAAAGGCCATCATTGCACACGCCTACTTGGAGAGAAGACTCTTTAATAGAGTGTACAATGTGTATAAAGGGAGAGTAAGACTCTTTCTTTTATTCACTTGAGTTTCGGATATCCTAGTCCCTTAACAATTTCATTCCTTAAAGAAAGAGAAGAGTCTTGAGTGTATACAACGCATACACGTCTCTTCTTGAAGACTCATTCGTGAAGATGGTGTCCAAGTTCATAGAAGTAACGCGATTCATCTCTACGCCCACTAGAGAGACAGTGCAGATCGAACTTGATTCGGGAGGCCTCTTGCTTTAGAGACTAATACTTTAAGAGGTAACCCTAATCTCATATTAATATTCATTAGAATATTAGAAACCTTATTAGGAAAATAGTTTTCTTAATTTAATGGTTTCAAAAAGTACAAATTATTTTGTTGAAATTTATTCTTCATATGATTAACATACAATGTTTATGCAAATAGTTTGCTTATTTTTTGTGTTTCTGTAATGTAAAGTTAAGAAATAATTTATTTACTCCCTTCATCTTTACCCAATTTTCATGCCTTCTCCGCAACTCTGATCATCTTGAGCCTTTATTGAAAGATGTTCGAACGACATCTACCCATCACACAATCTCCCTAGCTTCCAACAATCATCCTTGATATGTGTGCAGTCTTAGATCGAAAGTCACTGATGAATCCTCATTCATCACTCTTTATTCTTTTATTTTAGCTAAAAATCTTTGCAAAACATCATGTAGATATTTGTAAATATAATAAATTATCAAATTGCATGCTTCATGTAAATAGCAATTATTAGCATGTTTTTGTGCAAAAATAAAAGAATAAAGAAATAAAAAAAAGAGGGAAATATGTAGAATAAATATTGAGTGATCTGAGCCCAAGAAAGGACCCAATATGGGTCTGATCGCCAAAAAAATAAGTAGAGAGAGATAAGGCAACTCAACCTTGTACAAAACCCCCCTCTTATGTATATTTTTTTTCATAAAAATAAAAATAAAAATGGGTTTCCCATATTTTGTATATATTTATAAAAAAATAAAATTTAGAAAAATAAAATAAGAACAAAAAGAAATAATCTCTCTCTTCATTGTACATAAACCATGTATATAAGAATAAAAGACCTATATATTTTACCCTTGTAAATAAATAATAAAAATCAATAAAAATTATTTCATACTCTATATTTTATGGTGTAAATAAATAAAATATAAAATTAGAGTATTTATACAAAAATAAGAAATTAAAAATAAAAGTATAAACTACATAGGTATTTATGCATGTATACAATATTATATTATGTATATACATTAATTTATTTTTCAAAAAAATAAATAAATATCACTAAAAAATACTTTGAAAAATAAATAACAATTTTCATTTTATAATTATTTGAAATAAAATCATTTTCTATTTTTATTTTATTTTATAAATAATTTTTGGATATTGAATTCTGATTGGTCCATGGGGGATTGTTGACCCCCGGTCAACTCCCCCTGGACCACATTGCGCTCGGACCCGGTTTTGACCCATTTCTCCACATTTTCCTGAATCGGTCCAACCTCCAGTTCTTCAAACCCAGGACTCCGATTGCCAAGGAGTGATCCGTGATCCTCGCGTGCATATCTTCTTAGGGATCCGCTCCTTGGAATGCTCGCCCGACTCCAATCTTTCCGGACCCCTGCCAGTACATAGCCTCGCCTGGAGCCGCAATTTCCTTCATCTTTGGCCTTCGTCTTTGACTCCCAGGACCACCATTCCCTTGACTTGAGTGATAGCAAGCTCGAGGGAGTGTTGCAGCGAGGAAGGAGACGCTCCAGCCATAGATCCGGCGATACCCGTCGCCGTGCTCCGCCACCGGCGAGCTCGAGCCTCTGGAGGCGTCGCTCCATCGAGGCGAAGATCCCAGGAGGACCATGACCACCAGCATAGACGTTTGCACCCATCAGGTAGACTCGATACCCCGTAGCTTCGTTTAATTTCCAAATCTTAGGTTTCCGACCGCCGCCTTTCACTGACCATTTCCCTGAGCTCCGATCGACCATCTGCCCATCTAATCACCCCATCATCTCCACGAGACTCCTATTCACCTTCTCCACCCAACCATTCACCCTGGTTCTCCCCGGAACAAGTACTTAGGATCTCCTCCGTCACCGCTCACCAGAGACCCACGCTTCGCCTCACCCATTCACCCCCTTCGCCCTTAACTGGGTCGAGGCAGTTTGCCCTCGACCCAGCGTTCTTCCTGTGCAGGTTACAAGGCCAAGGAGCCTCGTCTGGAGGCCCAACCATCAGAGCACATGTGCTCCCTTTTTTCCTTGTCGTCAGAGCGCTCCAGCTGCTCCTGACATCATCAGAGCATTCCAATCGCTGCGGGCGACCATCAACGTTCTTCTCCCCATCTCAGCAGCATCGGAGGAGTCCCCTAGCGCGCACAGTGGACGGACGAACTTCACCAACAGTCAGTTCTTCCAGGACCCTCCTCCATCGTTCGATCGAGTCTCGTCGCCAGGTCTCATCCCCACCGTCTGTTCGCGAGAGGCTCGTAGTCGTTCGATCCTTCTGCAGATCAGATCCTAGGCGTCCATCAGCGAAGGGGTACCAGCCGCTCTCCACCGTCAGATCTGAAGTGGATCCCCTTCCAGCCGTTGGATCATAATAAAAGGGTAAATATCACTTAGGTCCCTCACACTTTTCTTATTTTTTTTAGTCCTGTAAATATGTGTCGTAGTTGTTTTAATTTTTGAATAATTGCATTTTGGACCTCATAATTTTCATTATTGCATTTTGGTCCCTCTGTGTGTTGTGCACGTGCTTCGTCACATGAGATTTTGGGCTATTTGCATGTATGGGCTTGGGCTTTATGGATGTTATGGTTTGAATCTTTATTAATAAGAATGACATTTATGCCCCTCTGAGTGTAAACCACATGCCGCCCACGTGCGACCTTGGGCTTTTTGCAAGTTTAACCCTGCACTTTTAAAACGTATTATCATTTGGCCCTGGAATTAGTTTTCTTTGCACTTTGATCCATGTGTGTTGTGCCTCTTTTATTGGTTGAATAAAATGTCAAATCAACTCCAAAAATTGTGAAATTTGGACACCTGGCTCCCACTATGTAAAAATTTCACTAATTTTTTGGGACAATTTTGTTTTGATTTTCTATTTTTAAAAATTCAAAAACCTTCATTTTTGCTACTGTTTGAATTATAAAATCAACTAAAAATATTAAAAAGCCTTCAAAAATTATAAAAAAAATTAGTGCTTGTAAGTTTTGTTGTCTTTTTGTTTCAGTTCAATTTTTGCTTATTTTGGACTTATAAAACCCCTAAAAATTGAAGAAACCTAAAAACCTTATAAAAATCATTAAAAATTCTAAAATATTCAAAAAAATACAATTTCTTTTCTTGTAGTTTAGATTTTGTTTGTAATTTGTCATAAAATTATATCCAGATTTTTAGAGCTATTTTCATATTTTTAAATTACCTTTCAAATCTGGCTACATAGTAGCTTCCTGTTTTGCCTTATTTTATTTTTATAAAATCCATTAAAAATTATAAAAATCTGAGAAAATTATCAAAAACACTTAAAAAGTACAAAACCCAAAAATATTTTTATTGTAATTTTATGACTTTGTTTGATGTCTTGAATAATTCCTTGAGTGTGCTCTTTTAGCCTTGTTTTACATTTTCTTCACAATTAAAAATTATAAAAAAATTTAAAATCCATAAAATTCACTAAAAACACTTTTTATTTTATTTTGATTTTAGACTACTTCGTAGGCCTCGTGCCAATCCGTACTCCTTGAGTTCGACCTTGGTCGCTATATTAGGTTAAATTAATAGCGAGACCGCTATTCGATTTTATTGATTGATTACTCTATTTGGTGGTCTAGTTTTCTTGTTGACTGAGCTTCGAGATTCGGGTCGCAACGACCCGTGTTTTTACCTTTACCCGGATCTTGAGTTAGTTTCTCTCGGTCATCAGAAATGGCCCAAACCCGCCTCTATACACAGGGGAAGCCCCAGCCACAGGCCGTGTCCTATCAGAAGATAGCACGGGTCGATGCCGGTCCCTCTACTTCATCAGCGACAGTAGCACAGGCCGAGTCAACAACCACTGAAATGGGTATCATCAGCGAGAAGCTGGATCGGATCGAGTTGATAGAGAAGAAGCAGTGCCAGGGCATGATGCAGATCGATCAGATGGCACAGACGCTGAGTGACCTAAAGACACAGATCATGTGTCTCCAGGAGGCACAGACGGCTTCTCAGCCCCGTCTTAGTTCACAGGCAGACCCAAGCAACAGCAGCAGTCCCCAGCCCTCCGCCCAGTACCAACAGGTTCACCATGTTCAGGCGGAGCCGCAACAACAGTACCTTCAGTCGCCACCATCTCAGGATAGCCAGATGGTGGTGTATCAGCCTGACCAGCCCCTGGCAGTACTCCCCCACCCACTTACGAGCAGGAGCCATTGATGGATGTCAACGGGATATGGTATGACCGACCCCAGCCCGGTATCCTACGAGACCATCCCGGATTCCGCTGGTCGGCCGGAGGCACCAGTTCGTAGCAGCAGCCTCCAGATCAGGGTGGTCAGTACAACCAGCAGCGAGATCACCAGCAACAGCCTCAGTTCTCAGCACACAAGCAGCCATCCCACCAGAGAGAGCAGTATGGTCCTCGTCCCTATCAGTAGGGACAGTCTTGGAGGTAGCAACAGCCTCAGCAGCAGTATCACTCACAACCCCCTTATCTCTCCCACCAGCAGTAGCAGCCTCATTACCAGCGAGGCCACCCGTCAGGTTCTCAGGGGCCCTCCTATGAGAACCCATCCTTAGACGACCTAGCCTGCCTCATCTCCGATCAGCAGGCTACCTTCCGACGGGAGATGGATGCGTTCAGACAGGAGATGAGAGAGATCGTGAAGGGGAAGGTCGCCATTGCTGCATAGATAGAGCTGAACCCGAACAACCTCAAGAGGAAGTCTGAGCAGGTAGAGTTCACAGAGACCACCACTCCTAGTGATTCCCTTGGTGATATTACTGCATATATGTTTGATGCTGATTTTATCACACTTAGGAGCGGTAGGATGCCAGCAGGCGGCGCCTCATCTGAGCGACGACCTCATGCCACTTCAGGAGCGCTAGACGAGGAGGAGAGCGGTGCTGATGCCGCTCATGACCAGGATGATGACGGTGGTGTTGACGCCACCGCGGATGTTGATCCAGCCGACAGTAAGCCATCATTTCACCAGATGGAGGAGGTGGTACTGATGCCACCATACTAGTTGCTAAGCCAGAGCGCGGTACTGATGCCACGAGTCCAGATGCCGAGGGTGGTGCTGAGGCCACCATTTCCAGTTCTGCTAGTCCTGTTATTTTCCATTCAGTTCATGTACCTCAGGACACTTCTGTGAATAAAGGAAAGGGTTTGTTATTTTCCAATTCACCTGTGTTGATTAATGATGTATGTCTGGATTCTGTTGTGCTTGAGCAGCCCAGACCCAATCCTAGTCCTTCATCTGAGAAGGACCCAGCCGTTCCCTTTCCCCAAGCACTCCGCTTGGCTAAGGTGCCCAAAAAAGACCCAAAAACGTCCCACCAGTTAGAGTTCAACCAGCAAATGATGGACTGATTTCATATACAGCTGACTCTACAGGAGGCCTTGGAGCACATACCTCTCTTCTAGAGATTACTCAGATATAGGACCACGGTTCGGAGGAAGAGGTGGAACCATCAATCAGAGATCCATGTGCTCACTCGTGCCACGTGCTTTGCGATCCATAACCGTCTGCCAGCCAAGAGGCTAGATGCAGGAGCCCCGTACGTCAGATGCTATATTCAGGAGCAGAGGTTCGATCGTACTCTATTAGACAGCGGGTCTTCGATCAACCTACTTCCGATAGCCTTACTCGACTACTTCGAGTTAGGCCCTCTACGACAGAGCAGGATGGTCCTTCAGTTTGCTGATAGATCTGTCAAGAGGCCGAAGGGGTTGCTGAAGGACATTGTCGTCACGATTCAGGGCTTGAAATTCCTCGTGGACTTCGTTGTGTTGGACATGGAGATCCATGAGTCCATGATTGATACCCCCATCATCTTAGGATGCCCGTTCTTGGCCACAGCCAAGGCAGTGTCCGATCATGATAGTGGGAAGGTATACTTTCGCGTCGAGGGTGAGAGTATACAAATAGAGACGATCGAGGAGACTAGAGCCAGAGATTCCACTTGCTCAGAGCTGCATTCAGATTCAGAGCAGATCACAGAGGCAGGGCGAGACATCCACCAGGACTGCGATTTTGTGATTACAGATGATGAGGCAGTTTGGGCAGATCCAGCAGCCATCCTCTCACCTTCAAAGTTCACTGATGCACAAATGCAAGCAGAGGAGAGCTTGGAGAGCGCATCCCTGGTCCAGGATACATCTCAGGCAGCAGAGCAGGTTCCCGACCGTGAGGCATATTTTTCTTGTGATTCTGATACAGATCCCTCAGATTCAGATATAGACTGGGCAGAGTTTGATGATTTGATACCGTGTCTGACTTCCACAGAGCCTATGGCTAGGGTGGAGACTGATCCCGCGCAGAGCAGAGAGATACCAGCAGAGCAGCATTTACCACATTCAAATTGTCAGCCAGAGTTCTCATTCTCCCATGCAGATTTGGTCACATTCACTCAGACTTTTCAGAGGCCAGATCCGCCAGCATCAAGTTGTCCAAAGTTGAAGCCGTTACCATCATCACTGAAGTATAGGTTCCTTGCGGATGAGCATGAGATGTACCCAGTCATTATTTCAACGAATTTGACTGGAGAGCAGGAATCCCGTCTGATGGGGGTTCTTGAAAAGAACCGTAAGGCGATAGGATGGAGCGTAGCTGATCTCCAGGGGATAAGTCCGGCCATGTGATCCCACCATATCTATCTCGAGGAGGACGCGAAGCTGTCGTGTGAGTTCCAGCGGCGGCTGAACCCGAACATTCGAGATGTTGTCATGAAGGAGATCTCAAAATGGTGGACCGTCGATTTTATCTACCCCATCTCCGACTCCAAGTGGGTTAGTCCATTGCATGCAGTGCCCAAGAAGACGGGCATCACCAAAGTTGCCAGTGAGTCTGGAGAGGAGATCGCTACCTAGGTACCCACTTCTTGGCGGGTTTGTGTGGACTACAGACGATTGAACTAGGCCACCAAGAAGGATCATTTCCCACTGCCTTTTATTGATCAGATTATAGAGAGGCTAGCTAGGAATAGCCATTACTGTTTCTTGGATGGGTACTCCGGATACAATCAGGTGTCCATTGCGCCCGAGGACCAGGACAAGACTACCTTCACCTGTCCCTTTGGGACATATGCTTTCAGACGGATGCCCATTCGATTGTGCAACGCTCCGGCGACATTCCAGAGGTGCATGTTGTCCATCTTTTCAGACATGGTGGGGGAATGCTTGGATGTCTTCATGGATGACTTTCGGTCCACGACGACGGATTCGATTCTTGTCTTGACTGCCTAGACCGCGTCCTCCATCGATGCATTGAGGTTCACCTAGTTCTTTCATGGGAGAAGAGTCACTTCATGGTGACTCAAGGGATGGTGCTTGGCCATGTCATCTCCAACAGGGGCATGGAGGTTGATCCGACCAAGGTGGATATCATTAGGAAACTCAGACCACCGTCCAACTTACGACAATTACGGTCTTTTCTGAGGCACGTCAGTTTCTACCGACGCTTCATTCATGATTTCAGCAGGATTGCCCGACCGTTGACTGATTTGCTGACGAAAGACACCGAGTTCATTGTGGATGATAAGTGTCTAGCGTCATTTGAGACTCTCAAGAGCCTAGTTGTAGAGGCTCCTGTCCTCCAGCCGCCTGATTGGTCTCTCCCATTCGAGATCATGATGGATGCCTCCGATTTTATCGTAGGGGGCATACTGGGACAAAGGAGAGATGGAGCGCCATTTGCTATTCACTACACTAGCCGTACTTTGGATGCCGCTCAGCGGAACTACACCGTCACTGAGAAGGAGATGCTAGCTGTAGTTTTTACCCTAGATAAGTTCAGATCTTACATCATGGATCTAGAGTGACCATTTACACTGATCATACCGCCATCAGGTACGTCATGGAAAAGAAGGATGCCAAAGCCAGATTGACCAGATGGATCCTTCTACTCCAGGAGTTTGACATAGAGATTAAGGATAAGGCTGGAGTCAAGAATGTGGTGGCGGATCATCTCTCTCGATTGGAGTTTCTTGAGGATTCTTAGCAAATCGAGCCTATTTGTGAGACCTTCTCAGATGAGGCGATCCTTGCTATCGCCTCTCTCATGTGGTACGCTGATATTGTGAACTATCTTGTTGACAAGAAAGTTCCACAAGATTGGCCCACGCACTGACTTGAGACCTTCCTCGTGAAGGCCAAGTTCTACCATTGGGAGGATCCCGTCCTTTATCATGAAGGAGTGGATAGCGTCTGGCGTAGGTGCATTCCTCAGGAGGAGCACCACAATGTCCTCACTTACTGCCACAAGCTTGAGGCAGGAGGACATCACTCTGGGAGGAGAACGACATAGAAAGTGCTCCAATCCAGCCTATGGTGGCCTACTCTCTTCAAGGACTCTGATGAGCTTGTGAAGAGGTGTACTGACTGTCAGAGGATGGGCACTTGTGGACAGCGTGATATGATGCCGATGCAGCCCATTCACTTCTGTGAGATTTTTGATGCATGGGGCATTGATTTCATGGGTCCATTCCCTAAGAGTCAGGGATACGAGTACATTCTGTTGGCCGTTGACTATGTGAGTCGTTGGGTTGAGTCCATCCCCGTCCGAACCGCAGATGCTAAGACTGTTTGCATATTTTTGAGGAAGAATATCATTTCACGATTCGGGGTGCCTAGAGTTTTGATATCTGACGGGGGGTCTCATTTTGTCAACGACAAGGTAAAGGCCCTTGCTAGCGAGTTCAGCATAGACCATTGAGTAGCCACACCGTATCATCCTCAGACCAATGGTCTTGCTGAAGTGTCGAACAGGGAGATCAGGACTATATTACAGAAGGTCGTCCGCCCTGACCGAAAGGATTGGTCACAGCTTTTGGACTCGGTCTTGTGGGCATATCGGACGTCCTTCAAGTAGCCTTTGGGTACATCACCCTTTCGCCTCGTTTATGGCAAGCCCTGCCATTTACATGTTGAGCTGAGACATAGGTCACTTTGGGCAGTCACAGATATTCTTATGTATCCAGTGAGTGTAGGAGATCAGAGGAGAGCAGAGTTAGCAGCCCTGGAGGAGCTTTGTTATACATCCTTTTCGAGCAGCCTACAGTACAAGGAGAGAGTGAAGGAGTGGTACGATTCTCATATCAGCCACAAGCAGTTTGAGTCAGGACAGAGAGTATGGTTGTTCGATGCCAGGTTGAGATTATTTCCAGGGAATCTACATAGCAAATGGAAGGGACCCTATCTGGTCCAAAATGTACATGATAATGGGAGTATTGATATATCTGAGTTGTCTTCTGAGAGTACCTTTCGTGTTAACAGGCAGCGGCTCAAACCATATCTAGATCATGAGTTGTTGGTCGTTGACATTGCCCCGATTCATTTTGCGTGAGATGTGGTCTCTTAACTCACATCTATTGCATCTCACGCCTGATTATAATTGTTCTCCCGACTTGTATAGATCCAGTTGTCCATATCACACTATTCTTCAGTCCAAAACCCCATTTGCATCATTGAGTATGCTATACTTAGGGTGCACTTTACCCTAAGTATAGGGGGGTGTGAGACTTTTGAGTTTCTTTTGATTCATTTTTACCTCTGTTTTGCTACCTATACTTAGGGATATTTTACCCTAAGTATAGGGGAGGTATATCCTGTACATTCTTCACTCGGATTTCCCTTTGTGTACAACATGCTATACTTAGGATTACTTGATCCTAAGTATAGGGGGAATCCCCGAGATCCTTTTCATTTCTATTCTTTCATTCGTCTTTGTGTATAGCCTTCCTTTTCACTTCCCTATATGAAGCACGAGTTATATCTTCTTCATTGCTCTTGATTCACTCTGACGACATCGTCCGGGCTAAGTATAGGGGGTGTCGTATATATTACATATATACTTTAGCCATAACTCGTACTTTGTGTGAGTGTGTTAATAAATAAAAATGGATAAAACCCTTAAAATCCATAAAAATTAAAATTTTTCTTGTAAATAAAATTCTTTTATTTGCACATACATAGCTAGTTGTACAAAATTATTTTTGTAAAAATGTTTGTAAAAATCTTTTGTGTAAATAGCTTGTAAATATTTTCATATCAAAATTATGTATATAGTACAAAATTTTTGTAAAATATTTTGAAAAACAAAAAGTTTGCAAAAACCTTGTGTAAATTTGTGTAAATATTTTGCAAAACTTGCATTCATGCATACATCAATGTTTTCAAACATTTTTCAAAAATTTTGCACATTTGTAAAATTTTGTAAAAATTGCATCTTTGTAAATATTTGTATAGTTTTTTCTTGAATCATAGTTGACATTTAAACTAGCCTGGAATTAAATTGAAAAATGGAGCTTGGTTAAGATCTTAATCCACCTAATTCTAAGAGGAACATTAGAGGGCTTAGGGTTGAGACTTTTCAGGTCCGTGGTAACTTAATTCTTTGAGTCTAATAGGCTATGATCATATGTCATCTCGATGAGCCTAAGTAGAGCACTTAGCAACACACACATGACTCTTACAGACAATGGCTTTACTTGGACCAGCACTTTACACCGAGCTCTCTACGGATGAGGTGGTGAGGAGGCAGTCTTCTTTGACTTGGGGTAACATATGAGGGTAATACTTCTAGGCGGAACCTCTCTTCTTCTTATAGTGAAGGAAGTGCGTCTCAACTTGGTCTGGCAGACGTGAGGTCTAACGACAGGAGTTGTGGGTTGCAATAATGCTTCAAAAGAGGGATAGTATACTGGCTCAAGAGGAAAAACTCCTTATGTATATATGATGCACTTTGTAGATATGTTGTAAATATGCACATCATCAAAAAAATGCAAAAATAAAAGAACTCCAAAAAAGTGGTGGGTCTGAGAGAAAATGATAATCCCACCGGAGTGTATATAGTGCAATAAAGCAAAGCTTGTTATCCATGTTCCATCTCATGAAGCTTGCAGCAGGGAGACTTAGCTACACTGGTTGAGCTCCCAGGGATACATGGCTACACTGGCCATGGTCCATTCTCTTCTTCCCCCCTCTTCTTGAGCCGGTTGAACTTGAACTTAGAAGGGAATACCCCGCTCCTCGAGGAAAGAGTTACCAGACTAGGTATTAGAGTTACCTTGTTGGGGAGGGTTGTCACTTTGCTGCTTCTGAGGTGGAGAGCTATACCTCACTTACACAATACGAGAAAAGATTCATGGTCTTCAGGGTTTGTGTATGTATACTTGTTCTGATCTGGATTGTTGAAGAGTCTTGACTATAGATTAGTTGAACTTAGAGGCTGTTAAGTTTTAAACCTAAGTCCAAATAAGGTTCCGACACATTAATATCCAAAGATCTGGCTGAGCTACATACTTCAATTAATGAAGACAAGTTTAATAATCAACATTGATTCCTCTTTCTTCCCCTTCTTTTTCTTTTCCTTTTTCTTTTTCGCTTCTTTTTCAAATAAGTGTTTGCTAAAGGACTAGCAAAAGTAAAGTATAGGGGGTGATGAATCCTCATTCATCACTCTTTATTCTTTTATTTTAGCTAAAAATCTTTGCAAAACACCATGTAGATATTTGTAAATATAATAAATTATCAAATTGCATGCTTCATGTAAATAACAATAATTAGCATGTTTTTATGCAAAAATAAAAGAATAAAGAAATAAAGAAAAAAGAGGGAAATATGTAGAATAAATATTGAGTGACCTGAACCCAGGAAAGGACCCAATATGGTGTTTGATCGCCAAATAAAATAAGTAAAGAGATAGGGCAACTCAACCTTGTACAAAACCCCCCTCTTATGTATATATTTTATTTTCATAAAAATAAAAATAAAAATGTGTTTCTCATATTTTGTATATATTTATAAAAATAAAATAAAATTTAGAAAAATAAAATAAAAATAAAAAGAAATAATCTCTCTCTCTTCATTGTACATATACCATGTATATAAGAATAAAAGACCTATTTATTTTACCATTGTAAATAAATAATAAAAATCAATAAAAATTATTTCATACTCTATATTTTATGGTGTAAATAAATAAAATATAAAATTAGTGTATTTGTACAAAAATAAGAAATTAAAAATAAAAGTATTTATATTATGTATATACATTAATTTATTTTTCAAAAAAATAAATAAAAATCACTAAAAAATACTTTGAAAAATAATAAACATTTTTATTTTATAAATATTTTGAAATAAAATCATTTGCTATTTTTAATTTATTTTATAAATAATTTTTGGATACTGAATTCTGATTGGTCCACGGGGGATTGTTGACCCCCGGTCAACCCCCCCGGACCACATTGCGCTCGGACCCGATTTTGACCCTATTTCTCCACATTTTCTCGAATCGGTCCGACCTCTATTTCTTCAAACCCAGGGCTCCGATTGCCAAGAAGTGATCCGTGATCCTCGCGTGCCTATCCTCTTAGGGATCCGCTCCTTGGAATGCTCGCCCGACTCCAATCTTTTCGGACCCCTGCCAGTATATAGCCTCGCTTGGAGCCATAATTTCCTTCATCTTTGGCCTTCATCTCGACTCCCAAGACCTCCATTCCCAGGCCTTGAGGGACAACAAGCTTGACGGAGTGTTACAGCGAGGAAGGAAACGCTCCAGCCCTAGATCCGGCGATACCTATCACCGTGCTTTGCCACCGGCGATCTCGAGCCTCTAGAGGCGTCGCTCCATCGAGGTGAGGATCCCAGGAGGACTCGGACCTCCAGCATAGACGTTTGCACCCATCAGGTAGACTCGATACCCCGTAGATTTGTTTAATGTCCAAATCTTAGGTTTCCGACCGCCGCCTTTCGCCGACCATTTCCCTGAGCTCCGATCGACCATCTGCCCATCCGATCACCCCATCATCTCCACGAGACTCCTATTCACCTTCTCCACCCAACCATTCTTCCCGGTTCGCCCCGGAATAGGTACTTAGGATCTCCTCCGTCGTTGCTCGCCGGAGACCCACGCTCTGCCTCACCCATTCACCCCCTTCGCCCTTAACCGGGTCGAGGCAGTTTGCCCTCGACCCAGCGTTCTTCCTGTGCAGGTTATAAGGCCAAGGAGCCTCATCTGGAGGCCCGACCATCAGAGCACAAGTGCTCCCGCTCTTCCTCGTCGTCGAAGCGCTCCAGCTACTCCCGGTATCATCGGAGCATTCCAATCGCTGCGGACGACCATAAACGTTCTTCTCCCCATCTCAACAGCACAGGAGGAGTCCCCTAGCGCGCACTGTGGCCGGACGAACTTCGACGGCAGTCACTTCTTCCAGGACCCTCCTTTGTCGTCCAATCAAGTCCCATCGCTAGGTCTTATCTCCACCGTCTGTTCGCGAGAGGCTCGTGGTCGTTCGATCCATCTGCGGATCAGATCTAAGGTGTCCATCAACGAAGGGGTACCAGCCGCTCTCCACCGTCAGATCTGAAGTGGATCCCCTTCCAGTCGTTGGATCATATTAAAAGGGTAAATATCACTTAGGCCCCTCACACTTTTCGTATTTCTTTTTAGTCTTGTAAATACGTGTCGTAGTTGTTTTAATTTTGGAATAATTGCACTTTAGACCTTATTATTTTAAGTATTGCATTTTAGTCCCTTCTGTGTGTGGTGCACGTGCTTCGTCACGTGAGATTTTGGGCTATTTGCATGTATGGGCTTGGGCTTTATGGATGTATGGTTTGAATCTTTATTAATAAGAATGACATTTACGTCCCTCTGAATGTAAACCATGTGTCGCCCACGTGCAGCCTTGGGCTTTTTGCAAGTTTAGTCCTGCACTTTTAACACGTGTTATCATTTGGCCCTAGAATTAGTTTTCTTTGCACTTTGGTCTCTATGTGTGATGCCTCTTTTATTGGTTGAATAAAATATCAAATCAACTCCAAAAATTGTGAAATTTGGACACCTGGCTCCTGCCACTGTGTAAAAATTTCATTAATTTTTTGGGACAATTTTGTTTTGATTTTTTAATTTTTAAAAATTCAAAAACCTTCATTTTTGCTACTGTTTGAATTATAAAATCAACTAAAAATATTAAATAGCCTTCAAAAATTATAAAAAAAATTAGAGCTTGTTATTTTTGTTGTCTTTTTATTTCAGTTTAATTTTTGCTTAATTGGACTTATAAAACCCTAAAAATTGAAAAAACCTAAAAACCTTATAAAAATCATTAAAAATTCTACAAAATTCAAAAAAAATGCAATTTCTTTCCCAGTAGTTTAGATTTTATTTGTGGTTTGTCATAATTGTCTCCGGACTTTTAAAGGCTATTTTCATATTTTTAAATTACCTTTCAAATCTGGTTGCACAGTAGCTTCCTGTTTTTGCCTTATCTCATTTTTATAAAATCCATTAAAAATTATAAAAATATGAGAAAATTACCAAAAACACATAAAAATATAAAACCCAAAAATATTTTTATTGTAGTCTTCTAACTTTGTTTGATGTCTTGAATAATTCCTTGAGTGTGCTCTTTTAGCCTTGTTTTTTATTTTCTTCATAATTAAAAATTACAAAAAATTTTAAAAATCCATAAAATCCACTAAAAACATTTGTTTTATTTTATTTTGATTTTAGACTACTTCGTAGGCCTCGTGCCAATCCGTGCTCCCTGAGTTCGACCCTGGTCGCTATACTAGGTTAAATAAATAGCGAGACCGCTATTCGATTTTATTGATTGATTACTCTATTTGGTGGTCCAGTTTTCTTGTTGACTGAGCTTCGAGATTCGGGTCGCAACGACCTGTGTTTTTACCTTTACCCGGATCTTGAGTTAGTTTCTCTCGGTCATCAGTCACCTCCCATTCTCTACTATATATCACCATCTTCAACCTCCAGCTCCCCACAATCCCTTTTTCCACCATTGTAACTCCTAGGATCTGGATTTGGAAGGCTCCCTCATAATATGAGGCAAACCCCTCGAGGTGAGGATAAAGCACCAGAGATCAGATTCACCCATTGTTGGACTAAGCTCTAGTGCGTTCTTGCTCCTAGGTCCCTACAAACTAGTTGAGTCTTTTATTCTTATCTTATTTTGTTTGTGTTTCATTCCCTAGTGTAGTTTAGCTTCTGGTTTTGTTTGATTTCATCTTCTTTATCTTGAAATCTAAAAAGTAAACTACGTTGGAGATTTAGGCTATGACCTCTATTTGTCATGCTTCAAGCATGTTTTAACCTTGCAGATTATCCCATCATCTTCACCTTCCACTTATATGCCTCTTTGATCATCTCAACAACCTCGATATTATATATAGATCGAGTCCCCCATCTCTATCATCCATTGCTCGTTCTAGACACCACCTTATCACCTCATCCCTTGCTATTTTACCTAATAAATAGGCCGAGGACGTTCCTCCTCAAGCCACGATGCTAACTGTGTAGATGTGAGCTCTAGAGAACCCCATCTGAGGTATCTCCAACTCTAGCACTTCACTTCCAGGTGCCCGAGCTTCATCGAGCTCCAAGCCTCCCCCCAACGAGGTATGGACACTCTTGACACCATCAGCCAATGCAAAAGGCTTTCACCTACCTTTTGAGCCATCTCCGAAGCTCGAGAGGTGGTCGAAGTGGCAAGAGAGATCGGATTGAAGGAGCTCATAATCTCAGTTCTTCCTTGTTCTTCGTGAGGAGCATTCATCCGTCGATCAACGCTAAGGTCCAGATCAAGTAGTATTGGTTGGATCGCGACCACAATAATCGTTGATCCATCTGAGGATCCCATCTCGTCCATCATATCATGAAGGGGTACATTTAGTTAGAGATTGCGGATAATAAGTGGAGCGCACTGGACCATTGGATAGCGCGCGTAGAGGGGTAGTTTGCACCCTTGCTATCTGTTTTTTGTTTATTTATTTAGTATTGAAAATGTTCTCTTTTGTATAACAATATTTGTATATTTTCCACTAAGACCCTGAACTATCTATCTATTTACAATTTAGTCCTTCCCAGGTGCTGGAATATTTTAAACATTGGTTATTTTGCAGATATACCCTAGATTTTGTATGGATGTAATGAAAAACATGCCATCTTCCTAAATATTGCAAATAGTCCCCTATTTTGTTAGTTAAATTTATTTTGTACATTTTGATTTTATTAAACGTTTCTGTTTGTCCAAAAATCTTAGGAAAAATTATAGTATATACCAGGAACTTAGATTGAACACATATAATTCCACTTACATTTTATTGCATTTTCTTATTTATAAAAAATAAAAATCATGTCTATTTTTGTATTTAGAATTATAAAATCTATAAAAAATGAGAGTATTCACCAAAAATTCCAAAAACATTATGTTAGATAGATATAATATATTTTACCATAAAATCACTAAAAAATACAAAACAGAAACCTTAAAAATAAAAAAATCCTTAAAAAATTATAAAAATTGGTAAAAAAATATATTAAAATCCAAAATCAGTTTTCCAGCTTTCTTATTATATAGTTTAAATTAAAATGATTTATGGTTTATTTTGGACTTATATATATTTAAAAAAAACCCTAGACGATTTTGAAAATTAACCTTATTCACCATTTTATATTTTTATAACTTGAAAAGCCATGAAGAAATAAAAATACCCTAAAAAGTACCGAAAATAGAGAAACGTATTAAAAACCCAAAAATATTTTATTTCCTTTATTTTGACTTTATTTAAATTAGTTGAAAAATCCTAAAAGATATTCTCCTTTTCTTTGTTAATATTAGTTATTATATAGTTTTAAAAAATAAAAAGAATTAAAAATTTACAGAATTAAAAGTAAATTAAAAATTAAAAATCACAAAAGATATGAAAAATATAAAATAGTTAAACACCAGAAAAATGCATAAATTAAAATCCATACAAATATTGAAAAATAAAAAATGCATAAAAACAAATAAAGCTTAATAAGCCTAATTCCTTGTTGATTAGAAATAATTAATAAATAAACATCTACCACAGTCTTGCTCCCTGTGTTTGGCACTCTTCATACTTACACCTATGTACATTTTTAAGGAGTTATAATAAATTTTGACTCATACACTTTGATTGTTCTATCTAAATATTGTAGGTTGATTGTTGCTCGATATGAGATCGATCCCCACATCGATTAATGTTCTAACCTTGTTAGGAATAATAGAATGATCCTGGTCAATAATTGGCACTGTTGCTGGGGAGCAACGGTTGGCTAGATTAGGTTTACTTAGCTCTTTACTTGTATTGTATTTTTTATCTTCTTGTCAGCTTTTATTTCTTTGTGTTTATTTTTGTATAAATTGCTATAACATATCTCATGTTTGACTTTGCTGTGAGGGCTTGTCATCGATGTCTCAATGTGAGAACAACAAGGTCAACCGTGAAAATTGAAACACCCGAATAAATAATAAAGTAGGTGTCTGCTACTGGGAGAATAGAATAGAAAAGTAAGCCATTAACTGGTAGCATAAAAGAACCATTGGCTTAAGAACATAATAGAGTGAATGAATAGAGCGAATATAGATAAACATGAAGAAAAAAGGATCAATCATGGAATCCTCCATGTCAATCATAGTCTCAAAAAGATATGAAAAGTCAAGATCAAGCGACTCTATATGAAACTAGATATCTGATGCACGTACTAGAGATAAATTAGACAAATCATCGAACATCTCAAGGCATGGTTTATCCTCGCAAGGATCATCAAGGAGAGAAGGCTCAAAAGATTTGGTTTTGTGATCTGACAGATCAGATGCACAATTAAGAAGTGCAATCGAGTACAAAGATGATGTTTCATCCTCCCATAGAAAATCGTCGGGTATGGAAACAAACTCATCGGTGAATAATGAGGCAATGCTAGCAATCATCTAGTCCTCCTAAAATCTATAATTCTCTTCAATCCGAAGGATAAAGGGCTCATATGTGGGACTATCTATATCTAGCATATGAAAGTGGTGACCCTCACATAGCCTATATTGCTAGAATGGTCCAAAATATCCATAGGAATGTAAGAAGTACCTACGAGGAATGGAATATGGTAGCTCATGACATGGAAAGTGGATCGACTGATAGATCGGTTGAGACAACATGGGCTTCTACTTTGTCTCCTGGAATATCGGAAGAGATGGTATCCAAGAATCCTGACCTATGAAGTGCAAAAAGGATACGAACTCTTGTTGGTCATCCAACGGAAAATGGATCAGTGTATGAAATGGAAACTCATAAAGCCTGTCTCATCATTCATAATCTATACTTCCTCAGTAATCACATCCATAAAACGGCGTATGATATATGAATTCTCAAGAAAGTCATCACACCTATCTTTTCTTACATCCCCCAAAGATTTCACCTTCATTCCTGCATGATATCTACCTGGTTCAACATTTGCTCAATATGCTCAACATGATCCTCAACTCGTAGCTCAACATGCCCAAAAGATATAGAATGTGAGATGGGTGGGAAAAAGATTGTAGGAAGAAAAGGTAAAAAAAAGATCAGACAAGACATCGACCTGATGGGGATCAATCTCAAACCAGACAAGACACAACTATGGTTCAAGAAGAGAGTCATCTTGAATTGGATAAGGGGATGAGGATGATGTTGGTGAAAAAGAAGCCACAAGATCCGACTGAAGTGAACAACAACTCAACATCATGAAACATATAAGAATAAAAACAAAAAGAAAGACAATGAAAACTCGAAGACTAACAAAAACTCAAAGAAAATGAAACACACCGGATCCAAATCACAATCAAACACAACACAAACCTGCAATTTACCTACTCAACTCGATGATGACCGTAAGAGTTCGCTCGTTATCTTTTTAATTTTAGAGTTAGGAGATTCAAGCAGTTACGTAAATCAATCTCACAAGTGTAGTCTCCTAGAGTAGTTCATGTCTAAGTTGGTGAATCACATCTACTTTAACATAAGACTACTTAATTAAGGTCCGAGGTAAGTGCTTGCAGCAATAACAAACCTGAAAGTACGTCCAAGCGCATAGGGAACCAGGGCTTTGGTCTCTACTCTTTAAGTGTACGTGCCTCACACATTCTGGAGAGTATCTGTGTCCAATGAGGGAGTTTCTCTTCCCCAATCAATGAATCTATTATTTTTATTTTTAGAATCAAGTGGAGTTAGCAGTCCCGATTTATTTAGGTTGTCACTTTTTTGATATTTTTCGTGCAAACACCTAATTAATTTTCTGATTTCCTTTTTATTTATGAGTTCAACAAACCATGTGAGGAATTCAGAAAAGCCGATACGTGAGAAAACTATGAATGCAAATGCTAGAGAAGAAGATGTGTACCTTACGCCAGCAGTCTACATACATGTGATCCGTGCATAAATTAAAACTAATCTATATGAATTGCAAGTATGAAACACCCTAATCAGGAACTCCTACTAACAGGAGGCACCAATTTTATTTGCCTAAGTCCAAAAGTTTACGATTATAGGTATAAAAAATTCTTAGTAGGGTGCTTGACTTAATAGTTACCAGAATATAATAGACACCTAAAACTAAGGGCTCAAGTTCAAAAAATGTAAAATGAAAAGAAGGTGGAAAACATTAATGACAAGAAACAAATAAAATAAGTTGAAAAACATGGATAAAGAAATAAGAAGTAATAAAAAACTATAAAAAAATCGATCGGGTCCCCCAAGTATACTGGAACTTGGTGAAACAAACCCGTAAAAATATGTGTCCTGAGTGTCTAAGAGTTTAATTATTACAAATTAATGAATCTCTTTCCCAAAATAAAATAAAATACCAATCTAAGAAAATAAAATGCTACTATTCGCCAGCTCTTGGTCCTTCTTCGCAGCTCTTTCCTATCAACAAGGTTGAATAGTCGGCCTCCGACTTGCTCGATTAGATGTCCTCCTAAACCTTGTTAGAACATTGTCCTAGCCTTTATGTCCAGTTAGGGGCGTAAACTCTAGTTCTTGTTGAGAGGCAACTCAACTTTGCCTACCTTATATATACGTGTTTCGTCTTTTTACTCTTTCAATCTTCCATTTGTTTGCTTTACACCCAAGGTCTCGCTTAGGATTTTTGTGTCTATACTTAAGATATACTTTATCCTAAGTCTAGGGGATGTAGACATTATGTTGTTCATATTTGTTCCTTTTCATTACTCCTGCCGTTGCTTATACTTAGGGATCCTTTACCCTAAGTATAGCGGAAGTGATGTCGTTCATTCTTTCTTATTTGTTTTCTTTTTTAGTTTCTCTCTTCTCTCGCTTGTTTCTTAACTTGTTGATAGTATGTTCTATACTTAGGGACTCTTTACCCTAAGTATATGAGGAAATATGTTGAGTTGTTGATTTTGTATATTCTCACCCTCGATCATTCCCGCTTAGTGTACAATCTACTATACTTGGAATTAGTTGATCCTCGGTATAAGGGGGACGGTTGACTTATCATTATTTCATTGAGTTGTCATAGTATAGTATTTATCTATACTTAGCATGAGTTATGTCTTCCTTTGTTGCTCCGTGGTCACTATGAGGACATAGTTTGAGCTAAGCATGAGAGAGTCGTATATATTGTATATATACTTATCCATAACTCGCACTTTCTTATATTTTTAATAATATGGCTCTAATAAAATGTGTAAGTGTAATCAATAAAAAGACTAAAAAATTAATGTAAAATATATGTAAAAATTTTGAAAAATATTTGTAAAAATTTGTTTGAAAATATTTTGCAAATGATTTTGAAAAATGGTTGTGAAATATTTTGAAAAATCTTCGTAAAATATTTACAAATCTTTGTAAAATATCCCTTTATAAATGCTTGAAAATTATTTGCATAAATGTTTGAAAAACATGTTGTAAATTTATTTGCAAAATAAGTTTTCAAAAATATTTGCAAAATGTTTGCGATTGTGTTTTCAAATGATTTCGAAAATCTTGTATATAATAGTATTATAAAATTATCCAAATAAAGCCCTTGTGTAAATAAAATCATATATAAAACTTGTATATATTTGTATAAATTCCTTTGTAAATACATACATCCTTGTGAATACTTGTAAATACATGTAATTCACTAACACTTTCAAAAATAACTAAAAATTAAACATTTTCAAACATCATAAAATGTTGCAAAACTCTTCAAAAACCACATAAAAAATTCAAAATCAAAAAATATACTTCAAAAAATATCTTTGCATTTGCCTTCGTATTTTTCATAATGATTTTGACAATTGAATTGGTATGGAATAAAATCTAAAGATTGGAGCTTGGTGTATACCTTATTCCACTTAATTTCATAGGAACCTTGTAGAAACTGGAATCAAGACTTTTCAAGTTGATGTGACTTAGTTCTTTTAGTCTACAAGATTATGTTCGCATGTCATCTTGATTATCTTAAGTATAATATTTCAAGAGACACGCATGACCCATTTGATAGTGGCCTAACTTGGACAAGCACTCTGCATATAGCTCAACTCATATGAGGTGGTGAAGGGTAGACTTCTTTAACTTGAGAAGCACGAGTATGGAAACATACTCCGCAACAATAGGAGGCCAGTGCACCCCAACCTAATCTAGTGGCACTTTCGTCTAAAGACAAGATGTTATGGATTGAAATAAAGATTCAAAGGAGGGATAGTCTATTGGCTTAAGAAGAAAAACTCCTTATGTAAATACTGCCATTTTGTACATATACATCAAAAAAAAGTATGAAATAAAGACTCCAAAAAAGTTTGACAGGCAAAAGGTCAATGAAAAATCAATCCGTCAGAGTTACATATCAATAAGAAAGGCTTATACTTCAAAGTCAAAGCTACAAGGTTGCTTACAGCCAGAGACTTGGCTACACTGGCCAAGCTCCAAAGAATTTATGGCTACATTGGTCACAATCCATTCTCCTCTTTGCCATGTCTTCTTTGAGTTGGTTACACTTGAACATAGAAAGGAATACCCTGCCTCCTCGAGGAAAGAGTAGCTAGATCGGGGAATTAGGATTACCTTGCTGGAAAGGACTATTTCTTTGACACTTCAGAAGTGGGGAGCTACATTTCACATTCACTATACAAGTGAGTTTCAAAGTCATACGAGTTTTCATATGAAAAGACTTGTTTTGACCTGACTATTTAGGTGAACTAAACATAGAATTGTGGAACTTAAAGGTTGTTAAGTTTTAAATCCTAATCCCAATAAGGTTCTTCCAAACTAACAATCCAAAGGTCTGACTAAGCTCCAAACTTTAATTTTATGAAGATAGTTTAAGAAATCATAATCATTCTAAGTTCTTTCCTTTATTTTCTCTTTCAGCACTTATTCACCTAATAAGTGTTTGCTAGGGACTAATAAAGGTAAGTATAGAGGTGATGAATAGTCATTCATTCATCTTTATTCTTTTGTATTGGCTTTATATTCCTAGTAAAATGTATGTGGATAACTTGTATGAATTAACATCCTGGCTTTGGTGTATAAATAGTGTACAATACCTATATTTACACCCAAATAAAAGAATAAAGGGAAGAAAAGAAAAATAAAGGAGGTATCTATGATACGAACTGGCCCTGAACCCCGAGAACAAGTCAAGTATTGACTAGGTCAATCATGAATAAAGTATGGGGAGAAAGGGTGAAATAATGTATAGAATTATCAAGAAAATCCTATTTTTTCAAGATATAATATATTGTGTAAATAGCCCAAACTTACACTAATTTATTTATTATCATATACACTCAAGGAAATAATGTGTTTAACACAAAACTTGTACATAATAATGTATAGAAAATATGAAAATTATTGACAAAAATAAATCATGCACAAGTCACTCAGTACACTCAGTTGAAAAAGCCGTAAAGAAAACTTCATTGATCAATATCTTCTCCATATAAACTCAAAATGAACCAAACTCATCTCCATCATATTTAAAATTCAATTATCTGTAAAATGAATATAGTTTCATCTGAATTAGAGTTAAGATGCAAAAACTAGCTAATTGGGGCACTATAGTACTTGAACATCTATATATAAAGCCATTGTATTTTACTCTTTATATATTTAGTCTCTTTATATTTTGAAATCATTTCACATATTATAAAACATCTATAAAAAAATACAAATACAAGTTAAAAGCACTCAAAACTATCAAAAAGAATTAACAAACCCTAATACATATGTACACTATACTTATGTTGTAAATTAATCTATTTATTTGTAAAACCATAAAAATCCCATAGAAATATGTAAATACGTATAAAAAATGTTGTAAATAAATAATTTAAATAGAATATGTATAGAAATAACAAAATATAAATGTAAATACATAATATATATAGGTATTAATACCTATAACTAATAGTTTATAAATAATACTACCTATTAAATAAGATTATAAAAATAAATAAAAATCACTAAGATATAATTTAGAAAATAAGAAACATTTTTCATGTTTCTTAGTTTTTCAAAATAAGGCCATTTACTATTTTATTTATAGTTATCTTCATTAATAATTTCTATTATCTTTTTGTGGAACACATGGACCAATGAGAGGAGATGGAATGTCAACCCCCCGGTTCACACTCCTCCCTATGTGGGTATCCCTCATGTCCATGTCATATTTGAACGACTGAAAAACCACTTGATCACTTATCTTCTGAACCTGCAAAAGAATCAGAGAAAAAGATTTCGGTCGTCGCTGTATCGACCAGGTGAATTTTACCAGAAAAGATTAAGATGAGTTAATCTTCTTTTTATTTTATTTATACTCCTAAACTTAAGTGTATAGCGGTTAAGCACGGGAGTGTCGAACTCAGGGAGACAAACTGCTTAAAACTAGGGAGAATCGGTGGAAAAACTTACGTGATGGGTCTTCTAATTTTTATTTTATTTTTAAGGAATTATCTAAATTTTTATTTGAATTTTATATTGTTTTTGTAATTTTTAATTATTTTATGATTTTTTTTATTATTAAAAAATGCTTTAAATTTTTATTTGGTTTTTATTTTGATATTTTTATGGTTTATTTTTATTTTACTGTTTTTAAGGATTTTAAAGGGATTTTATGATTTTTATGATGTTTGGTTCAATTTTAAGGTAAAAAGTTATGTTTTATTGAAAACTGTGACGTATTTTAGATTTTTAAGAGTGAAAATAATGTTAAAATATTTTTATTGTATTTTCTGTAGAAAGTAGATGAAATTATCTTCGAAACAATAAATTGTGCGTTTTGAGAGGATTTTTTCTTGAGTTATTTATGAATTTTTGAAGTTTTGTGAATTTTGTATTTTTTATTAGTTTTATTATTTAATTTTTGTTTTGTTTTGGGTTTAATACGAAAAATATGGTAAAATATACTAAATATGATTTTTTTATAATATTTTTAAGAGTATTTTTATATTTTTTAAAAAAAATTTGTTATTATTTTTTTGTGTTTTCAATGTTTAATTAGAAAGTAGAGAATATATATTTTTTATTTCTTAAGACTTTATTTATTATTGTATATAGAGAATACTATTTTATACGTATATGTGTTTCTTTTATTTTAGTATACTTTAGATGTTATTTTTTATTTAGTATAATACTATAGTAAGATGGTATGGATGTGACAAAATCTGGAGATTGGGGGATGCGGATGCAATTATTAGGAAGTTATAGGGTATATGTGTAACAAGTCCTGTCTTCACGTGGATTACACGTGAGCTTAGCTGCTTAAGAACCTGCTTGTAATAAGCATACGTCTCAAAGGTATTCATGCAAATTTTCCAGATAATATCCCATGCCTCATGCGATGTTCACGTGATTTCGCTTAAGCGGTTGGGCAGTCGGGTCTCCTGGACGTGACGTGTTGCAGGATCTACAGCGTCCAATTGAAGTTAGATCTGATGGATCTCCTTAGATATGGAACGAGGTGCTCGTTCTTCCCAAATCCATCCTAACAGCGGATGGCGGAATCACAGTTACAGGTGGCCGTTCTCTATCTTCGCACGACGAAGCTCGATCAAATATGCTATTGCTCAATGATGGCGAGATGCTTCATATGTTACACCTCCAGGAGATGTCGTTCTTCGCGCTCAGATTTTTCGTATGGTTAGGAACTGATATTTGTTCCAGGAAGTTGTCTCAATTTTTTTAATGCTTAGATGCAATATCTCTGAAGCAGAACAAAAGGTAGTTACTTCTCGGTAGTGTTCAATCTGGAGATCTCGACATTTCTTTTCCAAATCGATAACGGCTTCAAGTATTACCGAGACAAACTCCTGAAGTAATTCCTGCATGTATATGCAATTTCAACTCCGGGAAGATTAGATATGCTTCACCTTCATTTATTTCCAAATGATGCTGATGCAGTTCCAGATGATCGGCTCCAGTGGATCCAATGCTCCGCAGTTGTTGTCCAGTATGATACGTGTCGTGAATACGATCAAATCAACAGCTCCAGATGATGATCTCAGTCGCCGAAGAGCTTTGTGATCCGATTTGTATCTCCAGGTGATTCATTGAAGGTGTGTTGTTGGATATGCGCTGATGGAGGATATGCCTGGGAACAGAGCTCTACCAAAGCTCAGGGATCAAAGCCTCAACTGGCGGCGGCAGGAGGCTATTCGCGCGACGGAGCGAAGCTCCACGCCGGCGCACGATCACGCTCTTCTCCGGCCTTCAATCTTGCTTCAACGGCACTCGGAGAGACGCTGTCACTCTTCTCTCTCGCACCGGAGCTCACAAGAAGATGGTAGAAATGGCGGATAGATTAGGAGTGGGGTCCGACGGCCCTATTTATAGAGGTGGGAGAGGTCGCGTCACCGGCCAGCGGTGAGGGGAGCGAGGAAGTTGAGCGAACGGCTGGCCACCTGCCGGCCGTTAGGTCGTTGGTGGTGGAGAAGCGGGAGAAGGAGGCGCGGTTGGCTTGGGGAAGAATGCGAACGGGGAGGAAGAAAGGGGAAAGGGAAACGAAGAGAGAGAAAGGGGGAAGAGAGAGAAAGGGAAGAAAATAGAATTAATTAATTAATTATATAAATAAATAATTAATAATTAATTAATAATAATAATTTTCATCATTAGATAAATAAATAATAATAAAATAAGACTAATTAATTATTTAAGTAATTAACTAAATAATTAAGTATATAATTAAGTAATTAATTAAATAAAAATTTAATTGAATAAATAATTTAAATAAATAAATAAAGTATTATTTATTTAAAAAATAAAGGACTAATGTATTAAATAATAATATAAGTTACGGCTTATTGTACAAATATACCAATACAGGCCCTGAAAATCGCGTTTTTCACATTAACTCCGATTTTAGCGAGTCATTTTGTAGATAATTAAAAAATATAATTTTAGGGACTGGGTTACCTCAATTCGAAGTTGATATGGCCGAGTTATGAGGTCCAGACGAAAAAAGTAGCGGCTTCGGACCTCCGGATTTTAGTGATATTTTAAGTTATTCTTATTTTTATATTTTTATATACAATTTTAGAGTATTTTAGGGAAAATGATTAAGTTAATATGGTTTACGGTTATTTAATTAAAAATCGGGGAAGTTTCTACATATAGTACATACATACAACGGGGTCCAAAAAGTCGAAACTCTCCGATTTTTTCCGAATATTTTTCTGATATTTTTAATAAATAGTATTATGTACATAGCGGATTTTAAAAGTGAGTTTGGACATTTTAGAGTTTTCTATAAATAGTTATGAACCTTGGAAGTCGGCTTTTGCGGCTTTTCCGGTTCATTACGGTTATTTTATTTTTGTACCGAAATATTTTTCTAATATTTTTATAAAATAATATATATTTCTACGAGCAACTTTTGTAAAAGGAGTGTTTTAATTTGGAATTGTCTTGATGCTAAATGAAATAGGTGAAGTATTTACAAAGTGAAAAATGAGTAATTTATATTTTTTGTCTTTATTTTCTTTATATTTTTAACAAGTTATGATCCTTATCTCCCCCTACTTATTTCTTTTGTCGACCCGGTCAATATTGACCTGGTCTCGGGGTTAGGATCAGTCTGTATATTTTATATATACATCCTTCTTTTATTTTTCTTTTATTTTTCTCTTTATTCTTTTATTTTGGATAATATGAGTGTTAAATTAATATATGTGTTAGAATGTTAATTAAATAGAATTAGTGATTATTTACATGTATTTTACTAAGGATTTTAGCTAAAATGAAAGAATAAAGGTAATGAATCACGGATTCATCATTCCCCTATACTTTACCTTTGCTAGTCCCTTAGCAAACACTTATTCTATAAATAAGTGCAAGCTAAAAGAAAAAGAAAAAAAATAAAAGAACTTCGAACATGATTGTTTCTTTAAACCGAATATCACTTTATCCAATTTGGAGCCTGGATTTAGACCTTTGGATTAATAATGTGTCGGGACTCTATTAGAATTAGGATTTAAGCCTCGGCAACCCTCAAGTTCCACAAATCCTTATCCAGATCCACCTCAACAGCCAGCTCAGATCCATCTATCCATCACGCAAACTTTTCGGTTTTGAAAGTGTGTGAAAGGTTTTAGCTCTTCCCACTTAGAGAAGCGAAGGAACCACCCATTCAGCTACACATTCCCATTGAGCCCTTGCCCAGCAACTCAATCCTCGAGGAGGGAGGTATTTCCTTCTGAGGTCAGGTCGTGTTGTGTCCACAATCGAATATAGAAAGAAGATATGAAGAATTGAAAGAGAACTGGAGTGTGATCGGTGTAATCACATCTCCTGTGAAGCCTAGCCAGTTTAGCCAAGTCTCCACGAAGACATGCAGGCTTTTCTGAAGCTCAGACCATTGTGGTCGTTTTTGGAATTTGATATATCCGGCTTCTTTAGTAGAAATAATTATTGCATTGCATAGGTCTTTTGTGCCCCGACGGATATAGCATCATTTCATTCCGCCCATTTTTTGAGGTCTTAGAAAAAATTGTGCCAGCAGATCCTTCCCTCACCCAAAGCTTTATTTCAACCCCAATCTCTCCCGTTTTTAGACACCATTACCGCCGCACAAGGATGGAAACGCACCACCGAAATGGATTGCTCTTCGCAACCCCAGGCAGGTCGAGCTAAGTGCAGAGTGCATGAGCTCAAAATTGGTTCAAATGGAGAAGAGTTCAACGGATGACACCAGGTATCCTATTTAGACACTTTCAAGTTGAATTGGAAACATGGTTTCATGGAACCCAAAGAATTAAGTCTACAAGACCTGAAGAGGCTCAATTCCCGTTCCTAATAAAGTCCCTTTAGAATTAAGTGGATTAAGACCTAAATCAAGCTCCATCTCTAGGACTTAGATCCATTCGGTTCAAGAATCAAACTTGTTCTGAAAAATGCGAATGAATGCAACAATTTTTTATGAGGTAAATTTTTTAGATTAAATGTTTTAAATGATTTTTAAGAGATTTTACAAATTTTTATTGAATTTTAAACTTTTCAATTTTTAGGGGTCTTTTTGTAAAAGTTAATGGATTAATTCAATTTATACAAATTTTACACAGATTTTTTATATATTTTACAAAGAATTTTATACACATTTTATATACAAGTTATACGGCTTTTATACACGATTTTATAAGGATTTTATTTTTTTTCAATTTTTTAAGGATTTTATCCAAGAATTTTACAACTTTTTTTATAAACAATTTTTAAGCCATTTTTTTATAAAATATTTTTACGGTTTTCTTGCGGCTTTTAAAAACCCAAAATATACACCCATACTTTTAGGAAGCCTTATTATTAAAAATACGAGAAAGTACGAGTTATGGCTTCTAAAGTATATATAGCACATATCTACGACACTCCCCTATACTTAGCGTGAACTATGTCCTCATAGTGACCAAAGAAGCGGCAAAGGAAGACATAACTCGGGCTAAGTATAGATCGGTGAAAAGAATCTATACTACAATGACTCAAAGAATAACGAATAAAATGAATAGAAGTTGGTCATCTCCTCTATACTTAGGATCAAATGATCTTAAGAATAGCTGACTCAAAACCCGAAGATGATCGAGATCAAGAGAATGTACACAACTCAACGGCTCGGCTTGTCTCCCCTATACTTAGGGTAAAATATCCCTAAGTATATAGACAAAAATCAAAAGGTGAGGGACAAGCGAGGGAACAAACGAGACAAATACCGATGACAATCAAAAAGAAAAATGAGATAGATTACCCCCCCCCCCACCCTATACTTAGGGTAAAGCACACCCTAAGTATAGGCAACAACAGGGGTGATCGAACAGGATGACGAACAACACGGTGTCTACACCACCCTAGACTTACGATAAAGCACATCCTAACTATAGCAAAATTCTAGATCAACCTAAGGGTGTAAGACAAACAAAAAGAAGATAGAATGAAATTGAAATATATACAAGAGATCTTTGAAAATCAGGTATGAGATGTAAAGTGTGAGAGTGAAAAGATCATCTCATACAAAATGAATTGGGGCAATTTCAACTGTCGGCGGATCATGATCGAGAAATGGTTTCAATCGCTGATCGTTGACTCGAAAGGTGGATTCAGATGACAACTCATATATGTCGATGCTATCGTTGTCGTACACCTTTCTGACAATATACGGGCCTTTCCATTTGCTCTGAAGTTTTCCCGGAAATAATTTCAGTCTCGCATCGAATAGCCATACTTTCTGATTCGGCTCAAACTGCTTGTGGCTGATGTAGGAATCATGCCACTCTTTCATCCGTTCTTTGTAATGAAGGCTACTCGTGAATGCTTGATCTCTCAGCTCCTCTGGGGCTGCCAATTCAGTCTGCCTTTGATCTCCCAAATCATTTAGGCCAAAGATTACTTCTTTCACTGCCCACCAGGATTTGTGCTTGATCTCAACAGGTAAGTGGCATGGCTTGCCATAAACAAGTCGAAAGGGAGATGTACCCAACGGGGTCTTGAAGGGTATTCGATATGCCCAAAGAACCGAGTCCAAAAGATGCGACCAATCCTTTCAGTCTGGACGAACAACCTTCTGCAAAATCATCTTGATCTCCCTATTTGAAACCTCGGCTAGACCATTCGTCTGAGGATGATACGGAGTAGCAACCCGATGGTCTATACCGAACTCGGCATCAAGTGCTCTTACCTTGTCGTTGATGAAGTGGCTACCCCCGTCTAAGATCAGAACTCGAGGGACCCCGAATCGTATAATGATGTGCTTTCTCAGGAACTTGCAAACCATGTTCGTATCCACGGCTCAGGCAAGAATAGCCTCTACCCAACGACTCATATAATCCACAGCTAAAAGGATATACTCAAATCCCTGACTTTTCAGAAATGGGCCCATAAAGTTGATACCCCATGCATCAAACACTTCACAGAAGTGGATCGGCTGCATCGACATCATGTCTTTATGTCCTCAAGTGCCCATCTTCTGGCAGTCAGTACATCTCTTTACGAATGCATGAGCATCCACAAGGAGAGTAGGCCACCAAAGGCCGGATTGGAGCACCTTTTGTGCTGTCCTCTTCCTTGAATGGTGTCCTCCAGCTTCTAATCGATGACAATACATGAGAACACTCTGGTATTCCTCCTGAGGAATACACCGACGCTAGACGGAATCCGCTCCTTCATGATAAAGGACCGGATCCTCTCAATGGTAAGACTTGAATTTCGCGAGGAAAGTCTCAATCCTCTGTCTGGACCAACCTTGCGGGACTCTCTTTGCAACAAGAAAGTTCACAATGTCGGCATACCATGGCAGCGAGGCGACAACAAGAATCGCCTCGTCGGGGAAAGTTTCCGTGATTGGTGCATCAAACTCAGAAGTCTCGGGTGTTTCTAACTGGGAGAGGTGATCCTCCATCACATTCTCGACTTCAAGCCTGTCCTTGGTAACAATGTCAAACTCTTGGAGTAGAAGGATCCATCTGGTCAGACGCAGCTTCGAATCCTTCTTGTCCATTAAGTACTTGATGGCGGTGTGATCAGTGAAGATTGTGACCTTCGAGCCTAAGATGTGGGACTCATGAATCCACATTTCATCATCTTTATTCTATCATTTTGGCCTCAAAAATCATGGTAAATGCATGTAAATACCCTTAATTCCAGCATCTTAGCATTCATGCATGTGCATGTAAATAGTATATAAAATAGAGTTTTTAAAGCCAAAATAATAGAATAAATAAAAGAAAAGAAAAAGAATAAAATATTGTAAATATTTTATGACCTGAAACCCCGAGACCTAGGCATCTCTATGACTAGGTCGACAAGGAATAAAGTAGGGGGAGATAAGGGTCAGAATACAATAAAAATACCTATTCATTTTATTCATTCTTTATTCATTTTGGGACCTATTTTTTATTCTACTTTTTATACCTCTAATAAAGAAACTTTGTACATGAAATTGTAGATAATTAAATAAATAAAAAAACAAAATTGATTTCACTTAAAAATAATGTACAGATAAAAAGTTATGATTTGAATAAAATTCCAGAATCCCAACTTCTCAGACCTGTATCTCCCTAATAAAAGCTCGAAATGCATCAAACTCACCTTTAATTGTATATAATTTAAAATAAACTATTTAATGGTGGTGGTTTCGCATTTGGCGGAGCTACGGTTTGAAAGTTGAGTTTTGGACCCCTATTGTGTACCTATACAGATTAAAATAATCATTTTATTTATTATTCTTTATTTTCATAATTTCTTATTTTTATAATTTTATAAATATTATTTATAAATATATGTATATTAAAATAAGAATAGAAATATAAAGAAACACAAAATAAAATACTTGTATATAATATACCTAGGTATAACACCTATACATATACCTATATAATTCATACTTATATTTTATTAAGTGTACAAAATATATCAGAAAAATGAAATAAAAATATATTTATATGTATAAAAATACTTTATAAATATACAAAATAATAAACAAAAATAAATAAATTAAATATACAAAAAAATATTAAAATACATAGATATATGTACCTATAAAGGCTATAAAAGGTAACTTGTAATAATAAACCTCATAAAAATAATTAAAAATCATAATAAAATATCTCATAAAATAACACATATTTTTTATTTTATAACCTAAAATTAATTAATTCATTTTCTATTTTTAATTGAATTTACAAATCTTTTTTTTGGGTTTTTTTCTTGGTTGGTCCACGTGGACCAACCAGGAGGCAGTCCAAGTTGACCTTGGTAACCTGGCTGTCCTTCCCATGTGCGCCTGTCAGAGCCTCGTTTGACCTCGATTTCAAGGTTTTTCCGAGGCTTTCCCTTTCATCATTTCATGAAACTTCCTTCTGCATTGTTTCGCCCCATGCATCTGTGAATCACACCCTAGGCTTTCCTAGGACCGAGGAGCTGCGATTCGTGCCATCTCTCTAGATCTTTGGAGCGTCAGAGCCACAACGTCAACCCTTCATAATCGACCCTCCGACTTTCGAGCCTCCTTTGAACCCTTTTTCCACAAGCTCCGCTTCCCTCTTCGTGCCCAATCAACAGAGAAAGGTGACAGCTTCCTTTGGAGACCTTCAGGCAGGTCGAGCGAGCACCGAGGCGGCTCCATCACCTCCGCCTTTCGCCGGCGTCGAGGTATACTTTCCTCTTGTTCTGACCATCGAGGCAGCCATCTTCTTCCTTTATTTTTGTCACATTTTGTTCATCGTAGCATTAGGAGTAAAACACCCCAAGAAATTTCGTGTTTCATCCATTAAGTCGCCCAAATCATACCCTCGCCGGAGTGCACCTCCGGCCACCATTTCACGCCGCCAATCCTAGCACCATTTCCACCTCCACGGGGTCCACGCATTTTGCCCTGGACCCTTTCACCCCTTTTGCAGGTCAAGAAGCTTTGAATCGAGCCCGGGGCTCATTTTGACTCTCGTCGGAGTTCCACGGAGCTTCTCAGCTCCGCCGCCCTCCCCCGCGAGCCTCGGCCATCGCCGAGTCCTTTTGGAGCCCCCGGGAGATAGTGCGACCGCCAGGAGCCTCCAGACCATTTTTGAAGCCCAAGAGATCACCGGAGGATGGAGCTAGAGCTCGGGGAAGTTCGCCTCGCTGGCGATCCTCCCATGTTCTTGCTCCGACCCTCTACGCCGTTGGATCGAGGCCCGAGCTCCAAGTGTACCGCGACCGTTGGATCCTCCCACGTCTCCACCGTCAGATCAAGCCAAGGGATCTAATCACCGTCGTCCATCTGCGAAGCGTCATCGGCTGTTCAGAACGCGCCACGTATCAAGTGGCTTCTTCTCCGTCGTTGGATCGCATGCAAAGGGGTATTTTGCACTTTCACACTGCGCAATTTTTGTATTTCTATTTAGTAACTTTCGTCTGTAGTTTAATTATATTTGTAATATTTGCATCTAGGCCCCTGAACTTTTATCATTTGCATCTAGGTCTAGTCCACGTTACCTCACGTGATCTGTGCACGTGGGGTGGTGGTGTTTTGGCACTGGACCCCCTGCTAATTTAGTTATTTCGCTTTAGTCCAAGAACTATTCTGTCACGTGTACCATTTTTGGGTAAATTGCATATCAGTCCTTGGAGTTTTTGGATATTACATTTCAATCCTTCTCAAGTGCGTGACAGTCATGCGCGGGGTTGGGTATTTTACAGGCGTGTCCTAGCGGGTTGTGTTATTTGTATTCGGTCCTGGAAATATATATATTAGTTATAAATTTTGTGAAAAAAATTGCATTGTGGCCCTTGGACGTTTGCTTATTTACAAATATGCCCCTGCCAGCTATGTAGTTTTTATTTGTTGTTTGTATTTATTTCATGCATCTATAAATTGCTAAAAATCACCAGAAAATTACATTAAGCTCATGTTTACTTGCTCTTTCTCGCCATATTTTTGTTTTACATTTTTCTTGCAATTTAATATTTATTAAAAATCAAAAACATACATTTTCAGTACTCTTTGCATTAGAAAATCCATAAAAATTAGTAAAAGTTTTTGAAAAATTCCAAAAATATATATTTGTGTGTCTTAGCATCTCTTATTGTCAATCCAAAAATCACTAAAAAAATCAAAGTAAAACTCCTAAAAATTAAAAAAAAACGCCTAAAAACTTCATAAAAATCTAAAAAATTCAAGAAAAAACCTAAAAATACAATCTCAATTTGTGTAGTTTCCGGATATTTTATTGCCTTTATTTTAAAATTAATTTGAAGAATTTTGGACACTGTTTGTTATTTTCATCCTCATTTTAATTTCGGTCAGTAGTATACTTCACTGTTTTCTAGTATTATTGCTTTTAAAAATACCAAAAAAATTCAGAAAAATCTCTAAAAATCACAAAAATAGCATAAAATTACAAAAAGCCCAAAAACATTTTATTTCTTGATTTTTGGATATTTTTACTTATTTTTATAAATACTCTATCTGTCTCTTTTTCTTATTGCATATATGTTCTATTAAAACAAAAAAATATAAAAATATAAAATATAAAATCAGTAAATTAAAAATCAAAATATAAAAATATAAAATTAAAATATATATATATAATTAAAAACCCAAAAAATTTGCTTGATTGTAGGCATTTGATCACAATCACATTTTGCACATTTTTGCTTGATCTATCTTGCTTGCTCCCTGTGTTCGACCTCTACACACTTGTACACTATACACATTTTTATAGAGTTATAATAAATTTTGACTCCACACTTGTTTTCCATTGCTTGATATTACATTGTGGATTGATTATTGATTAATTAGGGTTTCTTGTGGGTCGCCATAGCGACTTTGTCTCCGCTTTGTGTGAGACGTATTTAGATCTGTGAATTACCCTAGTTATCAAGGACCTAAACTTGTCTAAGGCAAATACTACAGCTAGCATCTCTTTCTCTGTAACCGTGTAATTTCGTTGTGTGGAATCCAAAGTCTTGCTAGCGTAGTGTATGGCGTATGGAAGGCCATCCCTCCTCTATCCCAACACAGCCCCAACGGTAAAATCTGAGGCATCTGTCATGATCTCGAATGGAAGAGACCAATCGGGTGGCTGAAGGACAGGAGCCTCTACAACCATGTTCTTGAGAGTATCAAATGCCGAAAGACACTTATCATCGACAATAAACTCGATGTCTTTCGCAAGAAGATCAGACAACGGTCGAGCAATTTTGCTGAAGTCTCGTATGAAACGTCGGTAGAAATCGACATGCCCGAGGAAAGACCGTAGCTGTTTCAGATTGGACGGTAGATTGAGTTTCTTTATGATATCCACCTTGGTCGGATCCACCTCCATACCCTGATTGGAGATGATGTGACCAAGGACCGTCCCCTGAGTCATCATAAAATGACTCTTCTCCCAAGAAAGCACGAGGTTAACCTCCGTGCACCTCTGAAGCACGCGATCTAAGCTCGAAAGGTAGGAATCAAAATCATCGCCGTAGACCGAGAAATCGTCCATGAAGACCTCCAAGATATCTCCCACCATGTCCGCGAATATCGAAAGCATGCACCTCTGGAATGTAACCGGAGCATTACATAATCCAAAGGACATCCGTTTGAAAGCATACGTTCCGAACGGACAGGTGAATGTTGTCTTTTCCTGGTCTTCAGGAGCAATGGCCACTTGATTATATCTCGAGTACCTGTCGAGAAAGCAATAATGGTTCTTCCCGGCTAACCGTTCGATGATCTGATCGATGAACGGAAGCGGGAAGTGATCCTTCTTGGTGGCCTGATTCAAACGTCTGTAGTCCACACAGACACGCCAAGAAGTCGGTACTCGGGTAGCGATCTCCTCTCCGTCCTCGTTAATCACTGTCGTGATACCCATCTTTTTGGGTACCACATACAAAGGACTAACCCATTTCGAGTCGGAGATGGGATAGATAAAATCGGTGCTCCACCACTTGGATATTTCCTTCATAACCACCTCTCGAAGATTCAAGTTCAGCCTGCGCTGAAACTCACGAGATGGCTTGACGTCATCCTCGAGAAAGATGTGGTGGGAGCAGAGAGACAGACTAATCCCATGAAGATCGGCTACTGACCACCCGATTGCCTTGCGGTTCTTTTCAAGAATCGCCATCAAACAGGATTCTTGATCTTCGGTCAGATTGGAAGAGATGATGACCGGAAACATTTTTGATTCACCCGCAAGGAATCGATACTTCATGCTTTGAGTTAAAGGTTTAAGCTCAGGGGGAGAAGGAGCAGGGAGGGTGGGTTTGATTAGAGCCTGGGTGTAGGCTGCTAAATCGATATGCATGAGCTCTGCATGCTCTGACTCAGAAAGATTTGGAGATTGTTGGATGTTCTGATTCGATTCGGTCTCTAGGTTGGTTGTAGTCTATGATAATGGAGTATGAAGTGATAGGAATTCGGAGAAACATTGCCAATCAGCATCATCGGAATCGGAATGATCTGCGGATGGCTGATGGCTCTGAGTGTTCACTTCTGAATCGGAGGGATATATAATGTATGAATGATCTGAGAAGGTATCAGAATCTTCTCTATCAAGAGTTTCGTTGTTTGGCTCTAGGATTGTGCTCTCCAATCTTCCATCCTTAGATATCTGAATCTCGGCTTCGACTGAAGGTGGAATGAAAGATTGGGTACTAGGTTCGGCCCAGACGGCCTCATCATCGGTTTGCACGAAGTCACAATCCTGATGGCTGTCGGGCTCATCGTCAGATTCTCGTTCTGATTCAGTTGATCTGGAGTTCTGGTCTTGGATCGTCTTTATATGTATACTTTCACCCTGGACGCGAAAGTACACATTCCTAGTACCATAGTCAGAAACAGCATTTGCCGTCGCCAGAAAAGGTCGTCCTAGTATGATCGGGATATCGGTCACACATTCAGGGACCGCCATGTCCAACACGACGAAGTCCACGGGGAATTGCAAACCCTGGATGGTGACGATATCGTCTTCAATTAAAGCCTTAGGCCTCTTGACCGATCTATCAGCAAACTGCAAGACTGTTCGGCTTGGTCGAAGAGGCCCGAACTCAAACTTGTCGAGTAAGGAAGATGGAAGGAGATTAATCGAAGATCCTCTATCTAATAGAGTCCGATCAAAAGTCTGATCGAGGATCTCGCATCTGACATACGGTGCTCCCGTATCTGATCTCTTGGCCGGGAGTCGATTCTGAATGGCATAACATGTATCCTTGGTCAGCACATGGATCTCAGAATAATGATTGCGCTGCCTCTTCTTTCTGTGGACGGTGGTTCGTTCTTTAAGACCCTTCTGCAGAAGAGGGATGTGATCCAAGGCTTCCAAAAGAGTGAGTTGGATCGTAAACTTTTCGAGCATCTCTTTCGTTAGATCATTCATTTGGATCTTTTTGGGGTTTTCTTTTTTAGCGCCTTTTCCTAAGCAAAGTGCTTTCAGAAAGGAACCTGTACATCCTCCGGGTTAGTCTGTACAATCGGAGGATCAAAAGAAGAAGAAGCAAATGTTTTTGGATGACAGGGACTTGCTTTCTTTGAATCATCAGAAAGACAAAGATCTGAATCAACAATCTTTTTATTTCTTTTTCGAGTTCTTCTCTTATTTACATTTTTTTGCGATTTTCTATCATCATCACCACTATTTACAAAGCAAGGTAAAGCAGCTATGTCAGTGTTCGGCTCTGGCTGCTCTTCAGACTTGGTGGCTTCAGCACCACCATCTCTATCGTCAAAGGTTGCGGCTTCAGCACCGCCATCAGTGTCTTCTACAGGCTCGCTTGTGTTATCCAAAATATCCTCTTCGAGCCTAGAAGAGTCTCCACCTACTGGAATCCTACCGCTCCTAAAAGAGATGAAGTCAGCATCATCATAATAAAGATAATCATTGGGGAATACATGTGATTGGAGGGTGGGCTCGGTAAAATCTACCTGCTCAGACTTTCGCTTCAGGTTGTTCAGGTTGGGCTCTATCTGGGCAGGCAAGTCGGACTTCCCCTTGACGAGGTCGGTGACATGGGTTTTGAACTCATCCATTTCTTGCCTAAAAGATGCATGTTGATCAGTGATCAGGTTAGCGAGATATTCTAAAGCTAGGTTATCATGGAAAGGTCCATGAGACCCGGATGAGTCGCCTCTGTGATACTGAGGCTGCTGCGGAGCTGGCTGCTGCTGTGGAGGATACTGCTGCTGCTGAGGCTGGTAAGTGCTCTGCCTCCATTAAGGGTTCTGATATGAACGAGGACCGTAATGCTGCTGTCGATGCTCTCTGTTCTGCCCCATGGGTGCCTGCGGTTGCTACTGGGAAGAGGCACACCTCCTGTCGACCAACGGAAACAAGGGTGATCACGACAGATCCCTGGTTGCGGTGGACGGTCGTACCAAATCCCATTGACCTCGATCAATAGCTTAGGCATCTCAAAGTATGCTGGGGGCATCGATGCCAAGGGATGATCGCTCTGATACACCGCCATCTGGGTGTCAGAAGATGGTGTCTGCTGGAGTTGCGGGTACGCCGAGGGATGATGAGATGGCTCAGAATGCACATGGTAAATGTGTTGCACTGGAGGCCTAGAAAGTATGCCTTGGTATCAGCTACCTGGGTCAGCTTGTGATCTAGAAGATCGATTGGAATCTGTATGTAGTTCTTGAAGGAGCATAATCTGTGTCTTCAGATCACTCAGGCATCGTTCAAGCTCATCAATCTTATCGAACTTGTCTAAGTTCTGGCACTTCTTTTCAACTATCTCTATTTGATCCAACTTCTGGCAAATGATCCCCATATCACCTGATGGAGATTCTAGAGGAATAGAAACAATAGAAGATGGATTGCCTTCTATTTATGCCACTCGGGAATGCTGGTGATAGGTTGGTGGCTTCGTCTGGTTGTAGACCCGAATCTGAGACATTGTAGTATAATTCTCTATCATTTTCTCGTAAATGGCCCAGACTCGGTCTTCGTGCATCGAAAAGTACGAACCACCGCAGACGGCATTCACCAGTCCCTGTAATTCTGGTGTCAGCCCACCGAAGAAGCTCTGTACAAGAGTCGTCTTCGAAAGGTCATGGTGGGGACACCGATCTATGATCTCTCTGAAACGGTCCCATGCCTTGTGGAACTGCTCGTTCCCGATCATGGTGAAGTTACTTATCATGGCTCTAGCAGCATTAGTTCAACCGAGAGGGTAATACTTGTTCAGATATGCGGTTCTCAGCTCCTCCCAGGTCAAAACGTATCTCCCTAGATGTTTCAGCCAATAGGCTACTCGATCAACAAGGGAGAAAGGAAACACGATCAATTTGATCGTATCCTCATTCACTTCCGCATCATGCACCATGCTGCATATCAGCTCGAATTCCTGAAGGTGCAAGTGCGGCTCCTCAGTAGATAGCCCATGAAACTTGGGTAGCAGTTGGATTGTCTGAGGTCGGAACTCGAAGTTCCCGCAAATGACGGGGAGACAGATCCATCGGTGGGTTGTAGTAGCTCCAGGGTTGTAGAGCTGCTGCATCATGCGATTCAGGTCCTCTGAAGGTCTCTCTGGTCTATATTGTGGTTCCTGATCCTTAGGTCCTGGATTTTCAGCTGCAGGCTGGTCGCGCTGTGCTCGAAGCTAAGTCAGCTCAGCCCTGACGTCGTTCATCATTCTACCTTTGCTCCCTAATCTGATTTTGTATTGCCTCAAGGGAAGCAAGTAGACCGCTATTAATCGCAGCATGATCGATGACAACGGAAGTGGTCTACGGTCCTTTGCCAGCCATGTCGTTTGGAAAGGAGAAAGAATCTAAATCAGGCTTCGCCAAATCGATGTGTAGCTGCTGATGATTATATGGAAGTGATGATGGTAGAGAATAAGTATGAGAAGAAATCGACTACGAGCTTCCAGGGTTAGAGTCACGCCTGGAAGGAACATATCGAGTGGATTTTGGTTTGGGACGAGAGACATCCCATACCGATCTAGATGAACGGGTTGGCTCACGAGAGAAAGGATCGTTCAGAGTCGAATGGAGCGATCACCTTCCCATCATCTTGAGAGATTATAGGATCAGATCTAGAAATATTAGACTCACACTTGCAATCAAACACAAGACAAACCCCGAGTTCACCAACGCAACCCTGGTGATGACCGTAAGAGTTCGGTCGTTTATCTTTTCGATTTTACGGTTGTTTGGCAAATAACGTTCTCTCATATTAACGAGATTAGATAGGTGCCCGAGACTTCAACGTCGTACTGTCCCGAATTCTCACCAGAACTCACCTAGTCTCAGCCAGTATGGAAGTAAGTACATACTGTTTCTGGCTACCCGTGCTACTTGAGGACGGAGCTTTAAGCAGTGTCCTCTAAACCTTCCACTCTGCTAAGTGAACTTGGACCATTTCCAGCTACCCGAGAGCACCCACTGAAGATAAGGTGAATTAAGGCGTGAACTAAGTAGTATTTCAATAGAAGCCCGGACTCTGGCTCTACCTTATATGTCGTCTCTCTCTCTCTCGGTGATCTGGAGATGAGATCTGATATGTGAGTTTCAAGGATTGCTCTCCCAAAACAAGTGAGTCCTTACGTTTATTTTAAAGTCAGATAGAATTAGTAGTCCCTGTTTTAATTTTCGATTTTCACTTTTTTTTTAATATTTTCAGAGAAAACGTCTAACGTGTTTTTTTTTCAGGATCGACCTTAGATACAAGCACCTAGGTATCAAATCCTAAGCAAACATCTAAACTACGATGCACAAAGAAGGGAAAAACCGTAACACACATAACAAGCACCTAACTCGGAAATCTGCGAGAAAACCGTCGAGAAAAATCACAATCAAGAAAGTCACGGTGGGTGCCCCTGCTCCCTCAGGAGTACATCCCTGGTGAAACAGACCCCAAGAAAGATACAAGTCGAGATGCCTTTATGAGGCCCCTTTCTACGACACTTTTTTTATAAGTTTTTTTATAAAAAATTATAGAAATGAAAAATTTGCGGCTTTGCGGTTCTCAGATATGCGGCTCAACCTGTGCTGCACAACTCAGAAAGAAAAAGCCGTGAGGTTAGAGCAGTAAAAATGACGCGAAGAGAAATCCTAAACCTAAGTCTACGGTTGCCCCAGCGCTGCCTCCCCGACAACGGCACCATGTGAAAAACCACTTGATCACTTATCTTCTGAACCTGCAAAAGAATCAGAGAAAAATATTTCGGTCGTCGCTGTATCGACCAGGTGAATTTTACCAGAAAAGATTAAGATGAGTTAATCTTCTTTTTATTTTATTTATACTCCTAAACTTAAGTGTATAGCGGTTAAGCACGGGAGTGTCGAACTCAGGGAGACAAACTGCTTAAAACTAGGGAGAATCGGTGGAAAAACTTAGGTGATGGGTCTTATAATTTTTATTTTATTTTTAAGGAATTATCTAAATTTTTATTTGAATTTTATGAATTTTATATTGTTTTTGTAATTTTTAATTATTTTATGATTTTTTTATTATTAAAAAATGTTTTAAATTTTTATTTGGTTTTTATTTTGATATTTTTATGGTTTATTTTTATTTTACTGTTTTTAAGGATTTTAAAGGGATTTTATGATTTTTATGATGTTTGGTTCAATTTTAAGGTAAAAAGTTATGTTTTATTGAAAACTGTGACGTATTTTAGATTTTTAAGAGTGAAAATAATGTTAAAATATTTTTATTGTATTTTCTGTAGAAAGTAGATGAAATTATCTTCGAAACAATATATTGTGCATTTTGAGAGGATTTTTTCTTGAGTTATTTATGAATTTTTGAAGTTTTGTGAATTTTGTATTTTTTATTAGTTTTATTATTTAATTTTTGTTTTGTTTTGAGTTTAATACGAAAAATATGGTAAAATATACTAAATGTGATTTTTTTATAATATTTTTAAGAGTATTTTTATATTTTTTAAAAAAATTTTGTTATTATTTTTTTGTGTTTTCAATGTTTAATTAGAAAGTAGAGAATATATATTTTTTATTTCTTAAGACTTTATTTATTATTGTATATAGAGAATACTATTTTATACGTATATGTGTTTCTTTTATTTTAGTATACTTTAGATGTTATTTTTTATTTAGTATAATACTATAGTAAGATGGTATGGATGTGACAAAATCTGGAGATTGGGGGATGCGGATGCAATTATTAGGAAGTTATAGGGTATATGTGTAACAAGTCCTGTCTTCACGTGGATTACACGTGAGCTTAGCTGCTTAAGAACCTGCTTGTAATAAGCATACGTCTCAAAGGTATTCATGCAAATTTTCCAGATAATATCCCATGCCTCATGCGATGTTCACGTGATTTCGCTTAAGCGGTTGGGCAGTCGGGTCTCCTGGACGTGACGTGTTGCAGGATCTACAGCGTCCAATTGAAGTTAGATCTGATGGATCTCCTTAGATATGGAACGAGGTGCTCGTTCTTCCCAAATCCATCCTAACAGCGGATGGCGGAATCACAGTTACAGGTGGCCGTTCTCTATCTTCGCACGACGAAGCTCGATCAAATATGCTATTGCTCAATGATGGCGAGATGCTTCATATGTTACACCTCCAGGAGATGTCGTTCTTCGCGCTCAGATTTTTCGTATGGTTAGGAACTGATATTTGTTCCAGGAAGTTGTCTCAATTTTTTTAATGCTTAGATGCAATATCTCTGAAGCAGAACAAAAGGTAGTTACTTCTCGGTAGTGTTCAATCTGGAGATCTCGACATTTCTTTTCCAAATCGATAACGGCTTCAAGTATTACCGAGACAAACTCCTGAAGTAATTCCTGCATGTATATGCAATTTCAACTCCGGGAAGATTAGATATGCTTCACCTTCATTTATTTCCAAATGATGCTGATGCAGTTCCAGATGATCGGCTCCAGTGGATCCAATGCTCCGCAGTTGTTGTCCAGTATGATACGTGTCGTGAATACGATCAAATCAACAGCTCCAGATGATGATCTCAGTCGCCGAAGAGCTTTGTGATCCGATTTGTATCTCCAGGTGATTCATTGAAGGTGTGTTGTTGGATATGCGCTGATGGAGGATATGCCTGGGAACAGAGCTCTACCAAAGCTCAGGGATCAAAGCCTCAACTGGCGGCGGCAGGAGGCTATTCGCGCGACGGAGCAAAGCTCCACGCCGGCGCACGATCACGCTCTTCTCCGGCATTCAATCTTGCTTCAACGGCACTCGGAGAGACGCTGTCACTCTTCTCTCTCGCACCGGAGCTCACAAGAAGATGGTAGAAATGGCGGATAGATTAGGAGTGGGGTCCGACGGCCCTATTTATAGAGGTGGGAGAGGTCGCGTCACCGGCCAGCGGTGAGGGGAGCGAGGAAGTTGAGCGAACGGCTGGCCACCTGCCGGCCGTTAGGTCGTTGGTGGTGGAGAAGCGGGAGAAGGAGGCGCGGTTGGCTTGGGGAAGAATGCGAACGGGGAGGAAGAAAGGGGAAAGGGAAACGAAGAGAGAGAAAGGGGGAAGAGAGAGAAAGGGAAGAAAATAGAATTAATTAATTAATTATATAAATAAATAATTAATAATTAATTAATAATAATAATTTTCATCATTAGATAAATAAATAATAATAAAATAAGACTAATTAATTATTTAAGTAATTAACTAAATAATTAAGTATATAATTAAGTAATTAATTAAATAAAAATTTAATTGAATAAATAATTTAAATAAATAAATAAAGTATTATTTATTTAAAAAAATAAAGGACTAATGTATTAAATAATAATATAAGTTACGGCTTATTGTACAAATATACCAATACAGGCCCTGAAAACCGCGTTTTTCACATTCACTCCGATTTTAGCGAGTCATTTTGTAGATAATTAAAAAATATAATTTTAGGGGCTGGGTTTCCTCAATTCGGAGTTGATACGGCCGAGTTATGAGGTCCAGACGAAAAAAGTAGCGGCTTCGGACCTCCGAATTTAGTGATATTTTAAGTTGTTCTTATTTTTATATTTTTATATACAATTTTAGAGGATTTTAGGAAAAATGATTAAGTTAATACATTTTACGGTTATTTAATTAAAAAATCGGGGAAGTTTCTACATATAGTAAATATATACAACGGGGTCCAAAAAGTCGAAACTCACCAGTTTTATCCGAATATTTTTCTGATATTTTTAATAAATAGTATTATGTACAAAACATATTTTAAAAGTGAGTTTGGTCATTTTGGAGTTTGCTATAAATAGTTATGAACCTTGGAAGTCGGCTTTTGCGGCTTTTCAGGTTCATTACAGTTATTTTATTTTTGTGCCGAATTATTTTTCTAATATTTTATAAAATAATATATATTTCTATGAGCAACTTTTGTAAAAAGAATGTTTTAATTTGGAATTGTCTTGATGCTAAATAAAATAGGTGAAGTATTTACAAAGTGAAAATTGAGTAATTTATTTTTTTGGTCTTTATTTTCTTGATATTTTTAATAAGTTATGATCCTTATTTCCCCCTACTTATTTCTTTTATCGATCCAGTCAATATTGAACTGATCTCAGGGTTAGGATCAGTCTGTATAATTTCTATATACATCCTTCTTTTATTTTTCTTTTATTTTTCTCTTTATTCTTTTATTTTGGATAATTTAAGTGTTAAATTAATATTTGTGGTTAGAATATTAATTAAATGGAATTAGTGATTATTTACATGTATTTTACCAAGGATTTTAGCCAAAATGAAAGAATAAAGGCGATGAATCACGGATTCATCAACGACTCCCTCTCTTCTCTCAATTTTCATGCATTTTCCACAACTCTGATCGCCTCGAGCCCTTAATGAAAGATGTTCACACAACATCTACCCGTCATGTCATCGCCCTAGCTTCCATCAACTACCATTGATATGAGTGCAATCTTAGATGAAAAGTCACCTCCCAATCTATGCTATATATCCCTATCTTCAACCTCCGGCTCCCCTAATCCCTTTTTCCATCGTTATAACCCCTAGGATCTAGATCTAGAGTGCTCCCTTGTGACAAGAGGTAAGCCTTGTTGATTCGAGACAAGGAGAAGGCATTAGAGATTCGATTAAACCATTGTCGGATTAGACTCCGGTGAGTTCTTGCTCACATGTCCCTACATAACAGATGAGCCTCTTATCCTTAGTGTAGTTTCACTTCTGTTTTTGTTTGATTTCATCCTCTTTAGCTTAAAATCCAAAGAACAAAGCATGCATGAGCTCTAGGCTCCAACCTCTATTCATCGTGCTTCAAGCCTGGATTGACCCCATCAATCATCCCATCATCTTCACCTTCCACTTCTATGCTTCGTTGATCATCTCAACTACCTCGATCTTGCACAGATTGAGTCCCCTGTCTCCATCCTCCGTCGCTCATCGAAGACATCATCCATTCACCTCACCCCTTGCTTTTTCACCCAATAAATATGTCAAGGATATTACCCCTCGAGTCACGATTCTAACTGTGAAGATGTGAGCTCTAGAGAACTCAATCTGAGGGGTCGTCAACTCCATGTCTTCACTTCTAGGTGCCTGCGCTTCACCTAGCTCCAGGCCTCTCCCCAGCAAGTTCTGGACCCTCTTGACACCATCAACCGTTGCGGAAGGCTTCCAGCTACCTTGTGAGCCATCTTCGGGTTCGAAAGGCGCCTGGAACAATGAGAGAGGTTGAATCGAAGGCGTTCCTGAGCTCAGTCCTTCCCTGTTCTTCATGAGGAGCTTTCAGTCGTCCGATCGAGGCTAAGCTCCAACTCAAGCAGTGGTTGTTGGATCGTGGGCCACCGCAACCGTTGATCCATCTGAGGATCACATCTCAGCCATCAGATCGTGAAGGGGTACATTTAATTAGAGCTGTCGGATCATAAGTGGAGCGCACCTGACCATTGGATAACATGCACGAAGGGCTACTTTGCAATCTTCCCCCTCCTCTTTTTGTTTTATTTATTTAATCTCAAAACTATTCTCTAGTAGTAATGTTTGTATATTTTGCACTGAGATCCTGAACAATGTGTCTATTTGCAATTTAGTCCTTCCCAAGTGTTGGAATATTTTAAACATTGGTTATTTTGCATGCATAGCCATAGATTTTGTATGGATGTTATGAAACAAATGCTATCTTTCTAGATATTACAAATATTACCATGTTCTGCTAGTTATATTTATTTTGTGCACTTTATTTTTATTAAATGTTTTTGTTTGTCCAAAAGTCTTAGAAAAATTGTAGTATATGCATGGAACTTAGATTGGCCACATATATTTCATACTTAGCATTTATTGCATTTTCTTATTTATAAAAATTCAAAAACAAGTCTATATTCTCTGTTTAGAATTAGAAAATCCATAAAAATTAGAGTATTCATCTAAAAATTACAGAAAATTATGTTAGGTAGATATAATATATTTATCACATATCCAAAAATCACTAAAAAATACAAAACAGAAATATTACAAATCTAAAAACCCTAAAAATCTTTTAAAATTTGTCAAAAATTCTATATAAATCCAAAATTGTGTTTTCTGTTTCTGATTTTTTATTATATATAGTTTATATTAAAAATGATTTATGTCTTATTTTGGACTTATATATTAAAAAAACCCTAAACGAGTTTGAAAATTAATCTTATTCATATTTTTTTATTTTTATAACTTGAAAAATCCATAAAAAATATAAAAATACCCTAAAAGTACCAAAAAATAGAGAAAAATATTTAAAATCTAAAAATATTCTATTTTATTTATTTTGATTTATTTTACTTATTTGAAAAATCTAAAAAGACATTTTTTCTTTTTTAGTAATATTAGTTATTATATAGTTTGAAAAAAATTAAAAAGAGTTAAAATTTTCAAAATCAAATAGTAAAATAAAAACTAAAAACCGCAAAGCCCATAAAAATATAAGACATTTAAAAACAATAAAATTGTGCATATAATTAAAAACCCACACAAATATTGAAAAATAAAAAGGCAAAAAATAAGTAAAACTAAAAATCCTAATCCTTACTAATTAGCAATAATTAATAAATAAACATTTACCCCAATCTTGCTCCCTTTGTTCGATGCTCTTCATCACTTATACACATTTTTGAAGACTTATAATAAATTTTGACTCATATACTTTGATTGTTTTATCTATATATTGTGGGTTGATTTGTGTTCAATTTGAGACCGGTCTTGCAACTATTACTGTTCTAGCCTTGTTAAGAGCAGTAGATCAGTCCATGTTAACAAAATACTGCATCAACCTTGTCTATATATCCTCATGAGTAACAAGCACATGTCCTTTTATCTTTAATGAAGCTCACTTGAGAAAGATCTTTGATCTTCCTTTCTCTTGCTTTGACCAATCTAAATATATCCTTTTGGCCCTCCTCAAAGTCATGTTTTTTTGTACAAAACTTTATAAGCTTTTTACTTAGCTTCACTTACAACCTTCTTTGCCTCCTGCTTTGCTATCCGTTTTTTGTGATAGATTCATTTGTTTTATCATTATACATAGTTTTAAATCAAATCTTTTCATTTTAATCTTCTCTTGCACTCCTTAGCTATGCCTGCAAACCTCCTTTTGGCCTGAAACTCCTCCCTTAGACTTGCCTAGCATTTCTTTAGCTACCCTTCAGATACAAGACACTACTGCCTCCCACATCTCATTCGCACTTCTATTATATTCTCAAGATAAGCATTTTAAAACCTTCTCCTTGAAGCTTGATTGCTTTAATTGAGGATTCCACCATCTAGTTCTAATGACCTTGGAAACCATCATTTTCTTTACCAACCCTTTTTAGTTGCACATCAATGACTAGAAAGTGATGTTGAGAGTCAAGCTCTATCTCGGGATTACTTTGCAATCTTTGTAACACAATCGTTCTCTTCTCTTCATAGCAAATTAATATATCTGCGTTTTAGTCAGGTTACTCTTATACGTAACTAAATACTCCTCCCTCTTCTTGAAGAGAGGGTTTGTTATGAAAAGTTCATAAGCCATTACAAAATCCGGAATGACTTTTTCCCTCTTAATTTCTATCTGTAAAGCCATGGCCTCTATGAAACTAGCACACATTGAAGCATCATTTCCCACAAGTCCATTAAGATTTCCGTCTAGGAAAATCAACTCTCTTTGTGGGATTCCTTGCATAATTTTATCCAAATCCTCCCAGAAACTTGTTAATCTTTTCCTCTGAACCAATTTACGGTGATAAACAGAGATTATATTCGGAATTCCTTCTTTAAGCACCAAATTTAGCGAAATAATCTGATCCTCAAATCTTTGCACCTCAACCACATTATCCTTCAAATCCTTCTACCATTCTCTTTACTTTTCTCCAACACCATTTCTACCATTCTCTTTGCTTTTCTACCTTATCTTTATCTGAATATCATAATTAAAGCATGTTTTCTCGATCTCGTTTGCTTTCACTCCAACCTATTTTGTCTTCCGGAGATATAGTATCTAAATCCTCCTTCTTTCCATCGTGTATACTATCTTAATCGATTTTCTCGTCAAAGTGCCAAGATTTCAGCTACATATTCGCAACTTCTTTTGCAACATCTTTTAAACTAACTTCTTTACTCACATATGTCCATCATGCGAGAACCCTTGAAAATTTTGAACTGCATCCGAGCGGCGATGCAACTCAACTATCTTATTTTTAAATACCGAATCAAAGAAATAGTTACTTGACGAAGAGGAAATCACATTTTAATTGATTTTTAGATATGTTGTAGAGCATGCAAAGAGGTATAAAACATGATTTCTGGGGATTTTTGGACAACAACGTAACTAAGTATGAATAAATGGTTCAAATGGAGGAAAATACGTAAAATTTTACAATAGGAAATTATTAAATTACTTGCATGCATTATTATTCAACAAAAAAAATACGCATTTGAAAGAGGGTTAAGTGTTGTATGAGGTACTATTTTTTTTCAAAATAAAATGAAAACGGAAAAAGGTTCAAATAAATGAACGAATTTAAGGGTCTATATGCAAAAATAAAAATTTAGAGAAGGGAGAGGACGATAAGTTTATATGGCAAAGATGATTGTGATTAACTGGGCAGTGGCTAAGCCGGCAGTGGAATGGGATGTTCTTAAGGTGGCTACATTTTGGATATGATCAGTGGGGTCTCAAGTAGGTAGGGAGATGGTTGGAGGTACAGCGCTGTGAATGTACACGATAGAAGTGGAGACGAAGGGATGGCTTATTGAATTGCCTATCACTGCATCTTAATTTTGAAATTGCCTTTCTGAATTCGACTTTGACCGATACTAAGTATAAACAAGAACACTATAACTTTTATTTGATTGAACACATGATTCCAATACTATAACCATATTAACAAGGGTAAGAAGGTGATCATCACTATCATTATTGAAAGAAGCTTTATAGTAGTAAGAACCGAGTGATATAGTTCTTGGACTGAAATCTTGCTCAATATTATTAATAATAATATGTTTATTAGCCTAGTAAATTCTCTTACTGTTTTTTTCTCATGAGTATGTTGCTTCTGTCACACATATCAATGCTATAATAATGGTGTCATGCTCATGTAGATTTTCATAAGCTTTCAATTCTCTTGATTGAACTTCTTGTTCCTATGTTACTCTTGATGGACATGACCGGTATCAACTCCACTTAAATACTCATTGTTAGGACATGACCCGATATAGCCTCTTCTCGGATATCGGATGAACCCTCGAATACGGATGCGTAATCGACCACTACTACGGACGTATATGAAAGAAAGAACAATCATATATAACGGTGGTCGGTCACCTCTCGCGACTACCAGAGAAGAAAGATCACTATAAATTAGAATAAGTACAACTCTCTCCATCCCCTTGCTCTCTCATCTCTTTCTTCTCTCGCTCTTTCTCTCTCCTCCCCTTCTTTCTCTACGAGTTACATTGTTCTTGTGGTGGTGTTGAGGCAATGCCTCCACTGCCCTCTATATATAGTCCAGTTATAATATCATAGTCCTATTCCTTTAGGACTATAAATAGAATACACCTCAACTACTATTAGTCACACTCCATTAGGATTCTTAATCCTAATATGATTCTAATCCTAACAATCTTCCCCTGAGTTGAATTTCATCACGATCTCTTCATCGTCTTGGGTTTGCACTGGGCCATCCTTGTCATCTGTAAGTCTCTTCAGTGAGAACTCACCGCCTCTGATTGACGTACCCGTCACAAGGTGCCCTCAACGTGCCACCTTATACAATCTCCTGTAAGTTGCTGCTAGCAGTATTCTTCAATGCCTCAGGTCGATTTATCCAAGAGACCACCACCATATAACGGCTTATGAGGATTGCGCATTTGCTTCATCGCATTGTCTCGTCGATTTCGCTCTGATTCGATGCATCATGTCCCCTCAACAATGCTAAACCAAGCTATGATACAAGTTGATGAGACATGACCCATCGGTATCGATTCCGCTCAAATACTCGTTGTTAGGACACGATCCGGTATAGCATCTGCTCGGATATCAGATGAATCCTCGGATACGGATGCACAATCGGCCACTATCACGGAAGCACGTGAAAGAAAGAAAAATCAGATATAATGGTGGTCGGCCACCTCTCACAACTGCCGGAAAAGAAAGAATGAATACAATTCTCTCTGTTCCTTTGATCTCTCATCTCTTTCTTCTCTCTCTTTCTCTGTCCCTCTTTCTCTAAGGGTTACATTGTTCTTGTGGTGGTACTGATGCAATGCCTCCACCATCCTCTATTTATAATCCAGTTATAACCTCATAGTCTTATTCCCTTTAGGACTATAAATAGAAACTCAACTACTATTAAGATTAGGAGTCTCACCCCATTAAGATTCTTAATCCTAATATGACTCTAATCCAAACAACTCTGATAGGGATAACAAAGTCTATATCTCTAACTTGCAATTTTATTAACTTTCTTCAAAGAAATCAAGTTGGGTTTGATATATTGTTCCGAAAACTTTACATGTTTTTCATATTATCTTATTAACTTTCTTCAAAGAGATCAAGTTGGGTGTGATATATTGTTATGAAAACTTTACATGTTTTTCACATTATCTTGTTTAATAATTGAGTTCTCGAAATCTGAAATCCTAACCGTTAATCCCCACACCTAAAATGGAACTTCTAGGTGAAGAAAATGAGCGAATTTATCTAAATTTTTAGAAAACTTAACCTCTAATTGTCCTCTAACTTCATTCTCCTTAATTCTACCCAAATCTGAATTTAATGGTTGATGGTGGATACTTTGGACCTTAAAATGGTCAATTTGGTATTTTTCCAAGGATTTTAGAAAATTCGCAATGACTTTAAAGATTCAGATCCCTTATGGATGGATGAAAACAGATATTAATATATCCGTATTCATTCGTATCTGCATCCGTTTGATACAGGATATAGTTACAATTTTTCCAATCGATAATATGATAGCAAGTACAAATAATGAAATCCAATATCTGGAAATAAATATAATATATCAAATTTAGATAAATACATATATGAATAAAAATCTATATAGTTTAGAATATACAAGTAAAATATTCATTTTTCTAAGGATTTAAATAAATGTTACATAATCATTTTCAGTGCGCTCTTTTTAATATAATATTGCTTATGCTATTTTCTATTTTCTTCCCACAAACAAAATAATTATCGCTCTTTGTAAATTATTCTAATACAAAATAACTATCGTTTCTTATATAATATGTTGTATAAGTACTTTCATCTTAGATCTATGTAGTACATGCCATGCCTATCGAAAATAAAGTAACCATGTTAATCATAAAAATGATCATGTTAAATATAAAAATAGTCCTATTACTAACGAAAAGTTATTATATCTATATTATATAATTTATTTTGTTTTTACATAGTTGATTATTTTCTTGATAAAATGGAAATTTATCCAAATGTTGGAGTTTCAAGTGATAAAGTCGCAGACAAAATTGTGAATCCGAATCCAAGAAATAAAAAACATTAGTAATCAGATACAATATAAGTCAATTAGGAATGCCCAATATTCATATATTAATCCATATGGCAATTATTGATATTCGAATAATAGCATATCTTTGAATTCATATATATATATATACATAGAGAGAGAGGATTTCTTTCAAATAGAAGTTGGTCCTTACTGTGGTCATCTCTTTTTTTTGTAGAAAACAAGACGAATTTAGTAGAATACGTATACAAATTGTATTACAATGTGCAGTTTTAATGTTTGTATTATAATATGCAGTTTTGTATGAGGTTTTGTATTTATAATTTGCAGTTATAATACAAACCGTATACACATTCTACTAAAGTGCTCATGTTTTCTACAAAAAGATGGTGGCCTTCCTTAAGTTAGGAAGGATGCATCCTATTTGAAAGGCCCCCCTATAATATTAATATATATAGGGAAAAATGAGGCTGCCCCCACCCCATTTTTTGCAATTTTTTCTATTTTTTGAAAAAATATCACAATGGATATTCATCCATATATCCCTCATATATGCTATTCAAATTTCGTCAGAAACAGATACTCCTACGGCCTCCATCCAGACATCATTTTTTTAACAATCCTACGATTTTTAAAACCGACCCTGTCTGGATGGACATCGTAGGATCTTTGTTTCTGACGAAATTCGAATGGCATATAGGAGGGATATATGGATGAATATACATGGTGAAAATTTAAAAAAAAATTGCCAAAAAATGGTGCGGGGGCAGCCCCATCAACCTATATATATATGGCTGCATGGGGCTGCCCCCGCCCTATTTTTCGTCAAATTTTTTTATTTTTTTTTGGAAAATATCGCCATGTATATTCATCCACTACGATCAATAAAAAATGACTGTCTGGATGGAGGCCGTGGGAATCTCTGTTCTGACGAAATTTGAATGGCATTTAGGAGGGTTATGGGGATGAATATACATGGTGATATTTTTTTAAAAATAAAAAATTACAGAAAATAGGATGGGGCCAGCCATGTTGGCTACACCATGGGGGCAGCCCCATTATTCCATATATATAGGGAAAATGGGGCTGCCCCACCCCATTTTTTGCAATTTTTTTAATTTTTAAGAAAATATCCTTATGTATATTCATCCATATATCCCTCCTATATGCCATTCGAATTTCGTCAGAAACAGACTCCTACGGCCTCCATCCAGACGTTATTTTGTTAATGGTCGCAGGATTTTTTAAAACGACCATGTCTGGAGGGAGGCCGTAGGAGTCTCTATTTCTGACTAAATTCGAATGGCATATAGGAGGGATATAGGGATGAATATACATGGCGATATTTTTCAAAAAAAATAAAAAATTTGACAAAATATAGTCTAGTCGGGAAAGAAGCCCTTCCTCACGAAGAAGCCATTCCCACACGAAGAAGCCATTCCTCACAATGAAGCCATCTCACTAGAGCTCCATTCCAAAATGATCTTATCTAGTTTGAAATCAAATGTCGAGCGAGGGGATACTCGAAAGCTGATCTTCCTTGTGTTAAGCCTGCTTTTTCAAGGCGGGAAATAGCTCCTTGGGCTTTTTCCTTCCCCGCGAGGAGGGCATGATGAGCCCAAGTTACGGCAGCTCCGTATGAAGGGAGATACAAGCCTCACGGGAAGGATCTCTTTGACTACGACGTCAATTCACTATATCCTAGTCTTATGGGTAGCAAGTCAATGCCAATAGGTAAACGGTTGGGGATTTGACTAACCAAACTTTAGAAGATCTTTATGGATTTGTTGAAGCATCATACGTACACTGCCCTATGAGTATGAATCGACCTTTGCTCCCAAGATGATGGTAGTCTGATTTGGACCAGGTGCATCTGAGTCTCATTCCTCATTTTATCTCGTTGTATATAAGAATGCTTGATTGATGGTCAGTCTAGCTGCTCCTGGATGACGCACAGTCAGATGGAGGGCTAATTGTTAAGTCCAAATCAATTATTCGGGTCTTCTCTCTACCTCCCGCATCGCTGCTGACTGCCTAACTAAAGCTAGCAATCCTTCTTTGTCTTCATCATCTGCTTCTGGAGGTTGAGCCTGGGGGAAGTTTTAAGCGATAGCAACCGATTCCGCGTCTACTACTGATTTATTTAAAAGAGCGTTTGGCGTCTGTGAGCTCTATCACTCAGAAGCTCAAAGCGCTTCGACGCTTGGTCAGGTCATTGGCAAAGTTGATAAAAAAAGAGCAAAAGGACTGAATTCCCTACTCACTCTCTCAGCCTTCCTGAAAAGAGCAAGGCAATCTTTGAGGGTGGAGTGCTGGCTAAAAATCTGGGGAGTCAATTAGATATTCGGTGTTGCTTATTCTACTCTTATTGCTCTACTGTGCTATATCTCTGAGCATGAAGAGTTGACTCCAATTCTCTTTTTTTTCTTGTTCTCCTTGCTTTCTTTCACTAGACTTGACTACTTAATAGATCCCTATCCTCAGATTCAAGAGGTCTTCCCCGCTGCTTTCGCTTTTGTCTCACCCCGCGGCTGAGGCCCATATATCTGATTTGAGGAATATATTGAGAAAGTCGAGAGGCTAATTAGAGATCACCTGGGTATATATACAGAGCAGGCGGGAAAGCGAAAGAGAAAGAGAAAAGTGGCAAGAGCTAAGAGCGAAGCGAACTAGGGGAGGGGAAATCTCAGAAACAGAACGAGGGTATATACCCGATGGCGCGAGGGAGGGAGCACGAACCGGGCGACCGACTCTTTCCACCTACCTTTCCTAGCCTCATTGATGTCTTAGCCCCTCTCATATTATATATGACGATGAGAAGAAGGAATCTCTCAGTTCATTTTGAGGTCTAGGCAGATAAATAGACCTCTTTATGAAAGGAAGGTGGGGCTAGTTAAATGCCCCACTCAAGTCTACGGCGGATGCCTGCTTAGGCCCCTTCTTCCCTTCACAGATCAAATCGTCCACCGCCTGACCCCTAAAGAAATGGCTATGGTGTGCCCCTTCTCTTTCCGGTGATGGAATACCGAAGCAAAGCGGCCCGTCGATCCGCCGTCATATATAATCGGCGGGGGTACTACGAGCCCTCTGCCCCACGCATCGTAACTGCTCGCGTGGTTCACCGGTTCCACCGACGTCACCCGAACATAGAGTGATTCAGTCGATACAGAGGTGCGCTTGGAGTGGGGGGTGTGTTGTCCCTATTAGGCTGGGCCTTCCCCATAAGGCCCCGGATATCTAGTTGCGAGGCATAAGAGCCCTCTTGCTACCCATATGCAAGGCGCCGTCTTAGCCTTCCCTGACTGACTGACCAGGATTGCTCCCACACCTGTAGCGTCAACAAGGCCGAAAAGTGAAATGCTTGTCAATTCTTGGTGTAACAGTGTTCAACTCCCCTTCTAAGTAACCAAGTAGTCGTTTCAGCCTTAAAGCTCTTTTTCCTCATTCCGGGAGCCTCTTCAGAGTTGCGCAGTATGCCAGGATCAAGAGAGGTTAGAGCCGTCGACGAGTCCTTTTTTGAACTCATTTTAGACTCAATAATTGAAAACAAGTCCTCAAACGGTGTATTGAGGTCAATCTCGTTCTGAGTTGGGAAACCGAAGCATGATGGATAATTGCTCTGGTAAATGGGGGTCTTTTCCAGACAGGTAGGAAGTGACGGTTCAGCTTACCAAGCTAACTGACGGGTATATCTACTATACTAGAACTAGATGTTTCAGTTATTGTGAACCTACCTCGGATCGCATTTGAGGTTTCGGAGGTCGGCGGAGGCCCGACCCGGATATATAGTTGGCGTCGACTTTCTTCCTATTTCGCTGACCAACTAGATAGCGGTTTGACAAAAGCGATGCAAAAACCGGCGTCTATGAAAAGATGTCGAGTTGATTCGCACCTGGATAGTACCAGGACCCTTGTGCCCCGGACTGCACTGCCAGCCCTATGAACCGACAACTCAAAATGAGCCTTGGTTTCAATGGAGTCCTTTCTTTATACGTTCTTTCTGTCTCTCTCTCAATCCGAGTCTTTCTATCTACGTCATTTACCCACCCTCCTCACACTAGTTTGCCCGCGGTGCGGGTCTGAGGTTCACTTTCACTGATAGTATACCCTAAAGCAAGCCTCAAGTTCATACACCCGGAGTCGGATGTTCGTGACCTCTCACTTGCAATCCTGTGCTTATATTCTCACCCCATCCTGTTCATCTCTCTTGAAAGATGCGTGATCCTTCGATAGTTTAGATAAGACCTAGCTCGCACATGTCTTTTAGAGTTAGGTGTGAAGCAGTGTCAAACCAACAAGCATTAGCTCTCCCTGAAACTAGATATATAGGCCGCACCTTCCTTCACAAACAAACCTCCCACTATCAAAGAGGAATGATGGAAGAATCGTCGAGCTTTTCTCGTACCATTTGATTAAGTTCTTTTCTTATAATTAGTTCGTTATGGGCTGCTGAATAACAAGAAAATCATGCTCTGTAGGATTTGAACCTACGACATCGGGTTTTGGAGACCCGCGTTCTACCGAACTGAACTAAGAGCGCTTTCTTTGATTTATTGATGGCTTTTATATTAAAAGAATAGAATAAAAAAGAAAAAGATGATTTTTCAGACGAAGAAATTATGGCTAATGAAAATTGATCTCTTTCCCGGAGTGACCTGGAGTGGTACGAAGGGAGCCTAGAACCCACGACCCTATAGTTCCCCCTTCCTTCATCGAGGCCCCGGCTTGCAGCAAAGGTGGTGCGTAGCGGGACGAAGGCTACGAAGGTGCGTGCGCAACGAGGACGTAGGAGAGGCTAGGGATCCTAGGGAGGTTCGCTTACTGTAGCGGATCGTATATGGTACTCCACGTACTGCTTAGAAGACCTATGCCAACTCGCTAACTAGATATTTGGGGTTGACTCCATTATTTTTGACCCCTTGAATCCACAGTGATGATTTTGAGAACTTTGATTTAATGAGACTTTCAGATTTTGCTTACCAATAAACAAGAACTCTCACTGGCTGGTGGTCGATGTCACTGGGCTCATATAGAAGGCTTTTAGGGAACCCTCGTAGGGTCCAGCTCCGCCCAAAGTGAAGGAGGTGATGTCCCTATCTTATTAGAGAATGTGCGGCCAATTCTTTCCCTGAATGCAAAATCCTCCATGGCAAAAAGAAAAAAGATGTCGCCGAGGAAACCAGCACACTTCCTCGCTTAGGACCTAGTGTTCACTGCCGCACTCCTTCCTATCTTACCTGACTCGCAGCGCTAGGAAGAGAGGCTAGGGTCTGGATAGTAATGCGCGAGGGTTCATTTGATTGGCGCAACGACGATATAGACTCTCAGAAATCTCTCTTTTTGACTTCAAAAGTTTGAAAAGGTCGCCCCTAGCCATGTTGGCTACCCCCAAGAGGCAGCCCTATCAACCCCATACACACACAGACACACACACACACACGCACACAAGGACGGATTTAAGGGGGGACAAGGAGGGGCAAGTGCCCCCCCCCCCCAATTTTGGGATTATATAATATATATTTATGTAATTTTTTTCTATGGTTTTTTAAGGTAAAAGTAATCATAATATTTCAAAATTTTAATGTCTCATTTGGATTTTTAGAGTAAAACTCGTACATGCCCCATAATTTCTTTTGAAAAAGTTTAATAATTTTTACCAATAGATAATATGCCTCTTAAAATAAAATTCCTACCAAAAAACAATAGATTTTATCTCAAATTAACCTATATTGGATAATTTCTTCAATCGATCAACTTATAATAGATCACTACCCTAATCTTATCGGTTATCTATTTTTTAGAATCGAATTATAGAATGAATCGATCTTTCATTCAATCTCATTATCACTTATACAAATATGCGGTCTAATTCGCAATCTAAAAAAATATTAAAAAAATATTTATTGTCAAGTCTCATATATTATTCGTTGGTCCGATGTAGTATCAAGTAAAGTGGTCAATTGCACATATATTCTTGATCTGCGTATTTCTCTTCATAGACATTAATATTTCTTGTTATTGATTAAAAAAGTATAGAATTAGTATTTTATATTTTTGATTTGATACAGATTCAGAACAAGTGTAGTTTATATTGCAACTAATCAAAATACATACATGATAATTAAAATACTTGAATACAACTTACTTTAAAAAAAAGATATAAATATCATTCACAAAAAAATCCCGACATTGTGGAACATATATGATACCAATCTATGTAAAATTGAATAAAAAGATATAGTTGATTAAAAAATAAGTTCAAAATTTACTATTGTTATATAATAATAAGTTCAAAATTGATGAAAAATATACGTGAAAACTATAAATATAATTTGTCCATAACAATTGTTGTTATATAATGAATATGATTGTACTGTAATTGATAGACATAATTTTTTAAATCCTTGTACCCCCTCTTCAAAAATGTCCTGGCTCCGTCCCTGCACACACACACACACATATCTGGGGAAAATGAAACTGCCCCCAAGGAGCAGCCAAGTAGCTTTCCCCAGCCAATTAGAACCGTCAGCTATAATCAATGGTGGACATGCCACTTCATCCAAAGCTCCCGATTTGAGGGTTGGAATAAAAGTTATATCCCAACTCCCAAGACTATATCATGTCCCATCGTTCTCTCCCTTATACGACTTATCTGTTACCAAAAGAAAAGCCCCTGCTCCCTCAAGGATGAACCCATCGATATCATCATCTCCGTGGAAATCCCTTCACCTTCTTGTTGATCCAGACGGGATAAGACACCCATCAGCAAAACATCCCACCTCAGCTCCCTCCTTGCACGAAGCACGGAAGCCCCTGCGATTGCACCACACCTTCTTGATTCATCTTCGTTTACATTATCCGATGCCCCAGGTGATTCGAGTCATCCCCCTTGTTATTACGTTCACATAGATTGGTGATCTCATAGCTTTTTAATTGTTTTGTATATTTGGGTTCGCCACATTGCATCTAATGGAACCTTTTTTTTATTCCCCCAATCTTAGACAATTCTATGGACTTCTAAATGTGATGAGTATTCAAACCCTATAAATCTTCTTGTAGTCAATAATGTGCCAGCACTTATCTGTGTAGTTTATACGTAGGTCGTTATGTATACTAAGATGAATATGAAGATCTCATGTTGCTATAGATGTATAGGTGATAGACCTTCAGAAAGTGATGTTGCAACAATTTTCGGCTTTTATTTCCTTTATAGCTATGTCTTTGGTAACTCTGTCGTTGCCAAAATTCTTTTCCTGAATGGTTAATCTTCGGATGAATCACTAGTATAAATTTTATTTATGGACTTAAATGGATTCAGTGAGATTATCATATCAACAAATCTACTACATTCCTCCTGCATGATTTTACTGTGTACAACTTCCCCCTCTCCGCATTTGTACACAATAGCACATTGCTATTTTTCATTCTATTTTATATTTGCAGGATTATCGATGCTAAGAAACAATTATTTGGAGCAGCCACAATCTGATTAAACAAGAAGAATGTAGACTGTCAACGATGGACTAGTTGATCTGAGATGAATATGGTCAATGTTGGTCCTGGCTGTTGCTGACATCGACTACCGATTTCAGCATGATTATTTTTGTAAATGTCATGGAGAAACTCATGATGCTATGTGATTGAATGAAACTAATTGTATTGAAGGAGTTTGTTGTTTGTGTTTGTACATATGTTATAATCGTTTTGTTTTTTGTTCTAATGAATTGTGATACAGATTCTTCTACACATAATAGATGAGATTATGCTACCTTAGTCGTCCATTTTATAAATCAGTAGATCTAAAAGTCAAGAGGGGTTAAATTAGAATCATCATAGAAGAGTTCACTCATATTATATGGCATGTTGCTGCAATTGCAGAGCCTCTTTAGAAGCCACAACTTTACCAAGAATTTTATCACATATCTTCTGAATTTTAGGTTGATTCCAATGGATTTCAAGACCATGACCATTTCAATTTATATATTTAACTTGGATTGTGATAAAAATTAAGGATGGGTAATATGATGGAGGTTAATTTATCTTTCTTTTGACTATGGAAGAAATGGTCAAAGTCGAAATTTGCAAACAATCAAATAGAACATCATAGACGTTCAAAGGTCGAACTAGAATGTGCAAACCATGATTGGGGGAAACGTTGATTTGATTTGTGAATTAACCCTTAAAGGTCAATCTTAGTTTGCTTAAGATAACATACATATGTCCATATTGAATCTAACAAGGATCTTTATCCACATAATCAGTATTTTTTAGAAAAAATAAATCCAATTTTAGAATAGGAGGTACACCAGAGGATTGGTTATCATCACGAAAAATAAGAAAAAACATAGATGACAGGATATGAGTCCCCAAAGTAAAAACCAACTAAAATTTAAAAATCCAATATATCAAAGACAAGAGAAAGCCGGAACTCTACAACATTCTACGACAAGGCACGTTTATGATTGCAATCCTTCCTTTGCATCGATGACAACATTCCTCCAAAATATTCAAACATAGCAACTGATTTCTCTAAGCATACAATCAAGACAGGAGAATCAATGAAGGTGAAGTTAAATATCAAGTATCTACAATCAATACTCACGAGTCATGACATTCAATACAAACATCAATGTTATAAAAGTTGACTTTTGACTTTGATCCCTGTTTGTCTTGTTTCTCCAATCCCAGGTGATCCAGATACACTCTTGTGAATGTTGAACTGATAGAATATCTTGAACCGAAACCACAAAATCGACATATGAGTGAGTTGTACTTTAGAAACTGAAATAAAATAAGATGATTTGATCCTGATGAGCACAAGCCTTGTGAACGAGGCGAATCATCTCCCAGCATACATGTTGTCGCCCTTAAAACTGGAGTCCATGACTACTCTCCTCATAATTGTAGAAGTCAATGGGGAGTTTACGCATACTGGCTATTTAGTTGACTATATGCATGTGTGGATAAAAGCTATTTAAACTTGGAACAATTATATAGATGCAAGATGGTAACTTTACATGTTAAAAAAGTCATGATAGTTTTCCAAAATGAGGTAGTTGTTTTTAAAACTTACACGTATCCTCTATCATATAAAAAATTTCATAACAAGAAACGTATATTGACATGTATTCAAAGTTGCCCCATCATATAAAGTGGAGGAAACAATCCATACAAAATCTAAGATTCTTTCTATTGTGCAAAATATCAGTTCTGAAACTCTCCCTGGATGGAAATAACCTGCAAAAAGATGCAAGTTCAAATAAAGATGTAAATCAATATAAATGCATGCATATCTTTGGAAGACCTGCTAACGAAATTGCATACCTTATCATAAGCAAATTCTGCTTAATAAGATCTACGACAAGAACTACATAATTGTCGAATCAAAATGATCTCTTTTCCCAAAAAGCCCCTAAGCAAACACAAAGCAATCCACTGTAAGAATACGAAAATAAATAAAGTTGAAAGATATACGATCAATCAAAATATAATTCACGAAGTTTGCGAAAATTACCTTTAATAGAGAACATGTTGATATGTAATGACCCTTTGCTCCACAGTGACCACATGTTCTTTTATAACAGTTTCTTGCGATAAAGCTATCTCAATAGAAGACTTGATTCTTTGTGCGCGTCTAGGACGTCCCATGCTTTTTATGAGTTCTGGATATCGAACAAAATATTCTGATGGAAGATTACTTGATCTGATATTGGCTAGATTAACTCCATCATCATTACTGCTAGAGATATTTTCATCTAGTTGAATTTCATTGGGCATATTCACAAGTTCATCAACCTTTTGTAGTGCAAGCTGAAAGTGCTTTGTACTTTTCAATGACATGTTTGCAACTTTGTGAAAAGATAAACGCATACCCCATGCCGTGATCGGAGTGATGCAATTTAATTTGATGATGTCTCTATTAACATGGCTAGTTACAAGAGTATATCTAGCATTGATAGTCCATCTAAACAGAATACACCTTGATGGTAGATCAATCAACCGCTTTACTACTCTCATAATATGTAACATGTGACGACAAGGAATTCCTTCACTTTCAATTTTTTTACAACTACAACAACAAATTTCTTGGCATGTATTACTAATAGTAACCATGCACTTATTACTAAGAATGCCAAATCTTTCAACTGAGAATGATGTCATCGTCCCATCATTAGCCACTTCTGTTGTCATGAATGCACTTTCTTGTTTAAATTCTTCTTGAAATATCTCAAAAGCTCTTTGGGTGTAAATTTTTCCTATTGAGCTTCCTTAGGATGATGCGAAAAGAGTGCAGGTTTAGTATTGATGGTCTTGAAGTCATCTCTCTCCTCAACATCACGTCAAGAAGTAACAAGTCTATCGTACTGTTGAATGAAATCTAATAATGCAGTACTGGCATTAACAAATCCATAAAAAAAGCATTTATACTCTCAGAACGTTGACTAGATGTCATTCCTGCGAAGAAGCTATCACGTAGGTAGAGTGGTACCCAGTGCTCTCTGTCATCATATATCTTTGCAAGCCATGACTTATCATCAATATTGTAGCGATATTTTATCTCAAGCCATTTGCTTTCAAACCTTTCTACTGTTTAGATTCGTAGATCCACTTGTCATAGTCTTCTTTAAAATTAGCATTTTCAAACTTTAAACCCTTAAGATGCTGACTTGCATTTTTTTCAAAATACCATGAACAATAACGATGTTTTGTATGAGGAAACACCTTGGCTATTGCATTACAAATAGCTTTATCTTGATCAGTAATGATAGAATTTGGTGCTTCTCCATGCATGCAATCAAGCCAAGTGTTAAATAGCCAAACAAAAGTTTCTTTTGTCTCATCTGCAAGAAGAGCACAACCAAACAAGGTCGATTGCATGTGATGATTGACTCCAGTAAAAGGGGCAAATGGCATATTGAAGGAGTTTGTTATATATGTTACATCAAAGACAAGAACATCACCAAAAGTTAAGTAGGCTGCTCGAGACCTACCACCAACCCAAAAAATGCTACGCACTACACGATTCTCATCAATTTCATAACAAAAGTAAAAACAATCATCATCTGCCCTTTTAGACAAGAAGTGCTTCACGGTAACCATGCACTCCCCATTGATGTTATTTTTATGCTTCAGTCTTAGATAATCAACACAATCTTGTGTACTAACAAAGTCTTCACCGGTAGCATTAAGAACTACTTTGATCTTTGAAGGCCCATTCCACACTCCATGAATGTTTCAATAAAGTTTTTTCAAGCATCAGATAATTTATGATGTGATCTCAGCATTCGTGTCTTTGATGGAGATGTCAAAGGTGAGAATGCTCCTCAACAAACTTTTTTACCACCCATATTCCCTTATCATTTACATAAATATATAATCTTGCATTGTAATTTTCTCATATTTCTTGACCTCGTTTAATGTCAACTCCTTGTCTACGTTGATCATTCATATCTTTTCAACCTTCTTTTGAACATACTAATGATCTAGAGATGATCTCATTCGTTTGTTTTGATCAATGCAAATTATCACGTCTGATAGAGAAACCAATGTGCCTAGCGTAGTCATTATAGAATTCATATGCTTCTTCCTCTCATGAAAATTCCAAGCCCAACATAAGGTTTCATCATCCTATCACAATGTATGACACTTTCAGCATATCCATCACAAGACACATCTTGATATTCCATTAGCATACCATGCATATCCAGTACTTCATCTTCATAAGCTAACTCCTCCATTGGCCATTGTTCATTATTACCCATCAATAATCTAAAAGGATCAAAATAAACTATAAATACTCTCATACGCTAATTTTTCAAAATCGATGATATTAAATGAAGTATAAGTCAAGAGCTCATGTTTCACAAAATATATACCCCAAAAATATTATGTAGTGACATGCTAATTACTTAAGAAGAATTGTTTCTTAGCATCGATAATCCTGCAAATATAAAATAAATTGAAAAATAGCAGTGGGCTATTGTGCACAAATGCGGAGAGAGGGGAGTTGTACATAGTAAAATCATGTAGGAGGAATGTGGTGGATTTGTTGATATGATAATCTCACTGAATCCATTTAAGTCTGTAATTCAAATTTATACTAGTGATTCATCCGAAGATTAACCATTCAGGAAAAGAATTTTTGGCAACGATAGAGCTACTGAAGACATAGTTTAAAGAAAATAAAAGCCGAAAAATTATTGCAACATCACTTTCGGAAGTCTGTCACCTATACATCTATAGCAACATGAGATCTTCATATTCATCTTAGTATACATAACCACCTACGGATAAACTACACAGATGAGTGCTAGCATATTATTGACCACAAGAAGATCTATAGGATTTGAACACACACCACATTTAGGGCCCGTTTGGTTACTGGGGTACCCCGGTACCCCGGTTTATCCTCCTCCAAACCTAGGTTGGAACTTATCACAAATCAAGGTAATATTACATAACATTCCTTATTCCAACCCTCTCCCAACCCTCATAACTATCCAAACACCTACTATTCACAAGTGGATACCCCAACCCTCCCATCCCACTATCCAAACAGGCCCTTAGGAGTCCATAGAATTGCCTAAGATTGGGGGAATAAAAAAAGGGTTCCATTGGATGCATTGTAGCGAACCTAAATATACAAAACAGTTAAAAATCTATGAGATTACCAATTTATACAAATGTAATAATAAGGGAGATGACTCGAATCATCTGGGGCATCGGATAATGAAAACGGAGATGAATCGAGAAGGCATGATGCGATCGCAGGGGCTTCCATGCTTCGCGCAAGGAGGGAGCCGAGGTGGGATGTTTTGTTGATGGGCGTCTTATCCCGTCTGGATCAACAAGAAGGTGAAGAATTTTCATGGAGATGATGATATCGATGGGTTCATCCTTGAGGGAGCATGGACTTTTCTTTTGGTAACAGATGAGTCGTACAAGGGAGAGGACGATGGGACATGATATAGTCTTGGGAGTTGGGATATAACTTTTATTCCAACCCTCAAACTGAGAGATTTGGATGAAGTGGCATATCCACCGTTGATTATATCTGACGGTTCTAATTTGTTGGGGGCAGCTACTTGGCTGCTCCTTGGGGCAGCTTCATTTTCCCCTACACACACACACATATATATATATATATATATATAGAGAGAGAGAGAGAGAGAGAGAGAGAGAGACATGCACACACACACATATGGGTTAAATAGGGCTGCCCCCTGGGGGGAGCTAACTTGGCTCTCCCGCCCCCATTTCGTCCAGATTTTTTATTTTTTTGAAAATTTCTTTCATGGAATTTCATCACTATATCCCTATATTATGTCATTAAAATTTCGTGTGAAAGAGAGACTCCTACGACCTCCATCCAGAGAATCATTTTCTAACGGTAACATAATTGCTAAAACCGACCCCGTCTAGATGGAGGCCGTAGGAGTCTTTGTTTTGCATGAAATTTTAATTACATAATATAGAGATATATTGATGAAAATCCACAGAAGAAATTTTCAAAAAAATAAAGAAACTGGGCGAAATGAGGTAGGGGGAGCCAAGTTAGCTCCCCCCACTACACCCCCCACACACGCACGCGCACGCGCGTGCGCATGCATGCACGCAAGCACGTACGTAAAAATATACATATACATATGCATATATATATATATATGATTTTTATCCAGAGAGCCATGTGCCCATTTGGTACGAGATGAGCCTCTAATTCTAACCGTAAGATTTGTATCTCTCAATCCCTAAAAATAGGAACCGTAACTAAAATGGAAAGAAAGCTAATTGGAAATATTAAGCAATTCTAAAATTAGTATACGTTTACGGAACGTGTGTTGAGAGATCAATGAGAGGCGATTGATCTGGCATTTTTTGATCTAGCGATTTGCAAAGTGAGGCGATGAATCGTGGAATGAGAGGCGATCGTTTTTATCTAATGCAAGGTATTGTATTTTGATTAGATTTTTATTTTCGTATTTTGATTTGAATATGATAGTATGTAGAAAAAATTATTATTTTTGGACATTTTTATTTGAATTTGACTGATTAAAGACCAGATTTTAATTTTTGTTATGTTTCTGGATCATGAGAAAGTGGGATTTGCAAAGATGAATACTGTATATTTCTGCAAAGATCAAAATGAGAGAGATGATGAATTCAGTAATTTCTATTTTATGAATACTACATATTTTTTTATCGTAAGCAATATTTATTCGAGAAGTATGATTGAAATATGAGAAAATTGTATTCATAATATCGATTTTTATTCATTTTGATACAAGATTTGTAGTCCTAATTGATTTTTTTCGAAGGTATTTTGATTTCATATAATAAAAAGTTACAGTAAATACAGTTGTTATTTTTCATGCGTTACTTTGAAAATATACTAAGTTACTGATGTATTTAAGTAATTTACTTATAAGATATTTTATGTTACTAATGCTAACACAATTGTTACTTTTAATGTGTTACTTTGAAGATATACTGAGTTACTGATATATTTACTTAATTTACTTATAAGATATTTTATGTTACTATTACTAACAGAATTGTTACTTTTAATGTATTACTTTGAAGATATACTGAGTATATTGCTGAGTTACTAACAATTCATTACAAGTTACTTGTCATATAACAAACGTTACTAACAGTTCCTTACAAGTTACTTGTCATTGAATGATTCTTACTGAAGCGAGTATATTGCCGAGTTATTTTTCTTTATACATTTCTTACTATTCACGGATATAAAATAGTACTGAAGCAAGTATCTTCCTAAAAAGTTACTTGAAATTTGTAAGTAATATGTATTTTTTCCCAATTTCTTGATATTTTATTTTTTTAAATGGTCAATTAACTTATTATTTCTTGCAAAACAATACAATTTGGTATCTTGAAGAAGCTGCTGTTATGCCGAGGAGCGAGAACAAAACAACATCATCTAAATGGACTAGAAGACAACAGTTGAAATTTGGATGTTCACCATATAACAATAATTAAGTAATTTTTGTGTGACTTTCAGTAACACTTGACGTATTACAAGTAATTAAATATGCTACATAAGTAAAGAAGGTGTGATTTGATAGTAATTCAAAACAAAGAATAAAACAAGTAAGATATATAGAAGCATCAGTAATATGTAATAAATTGTAGGTAAAAGAAGGTAATAGAATAAATAAGTTGGAATAAGTATAAAAAGCCACGTAACCAGTAACTTATGTATTGCTATCAGTAACACTCAATGCATTATAAGTAATTAAAAATGTTATATAAGTAAATAAGAGGTGCTTCAGTAAGACTCAAAGTATTAAGTAACTATAACATTATATTAACAATCAAAATGACTTCAGTAAAATGGACATTTGTAATAAGTACTTATTGTATGGACATTAGTAATTCACATACTTAATTACTGATCTCACAACAATAATTACTTGAGAACTGAATATGTATTACTTGAGTAACATGAATGAATTACTGATCTATGTACAATGTAATATTACATATGTAAATTACAGACAATTGTTTCAGTATTACTGATCTCGCAACACATAATTACGTGAGTACATTATTTACACTACTAATCAAATTTACAATGACTATTTCTTCGATACGAAATTAATGATTTAAATGTATCTTTCCAAAACCTTCTTTATTTTTTTAAGGACTCGATATAATTGGAAATATAAGAGGCTCAAACTTATTAATATCCTTCCAAAACCGTGCTCCTTCGAAATAGGAAACCTTTAAAATAGAAGTATACGTGGAGAGCCTATATTTGGTGCTCACCAAACTCAAATGGGCACAGGGCTCTCTGGATAATATATATATATATACATATATATACACATATATATACATATATATATACACATATATACATACATATATATAGGGGCTGGGGAAGCTGCACCAGGGTGTAGCTAACTAGCTGCACCCAGCAGTTTTTTTCATTGGTTTTTTGCGTTTTTGAAATGAAACCTAGGGAGATTTAAATAACCATATATCACCATGATATCATGTCAATTTCATCTAAATTCGACACTCCTATCATCTCCATCAAGACTATCACATTTTAACGGTCTCAGAATTATTGAAATTGACCCTATCTAGATGGGCATGTTAGGAATGTTTATTTTGCATGAAATTTGAAACACATATTCCACTCAATAAACTAAGTAAATCCCCATATGTTTCCTTCAAAAAAATCAAAAACCAATGAGAAAAATGCCCAGGTGTAGCTAGTTAGCTGCATCACCCGGTGTAGCTTCCCTTTTCCCATATATATATATATATATATATATATATATATATATATATCTTTCAAATGGGACATGATCCTTCCATCTCTAAGGAAGGCCAACGATCCCATCCATTCGTAATTAATCGGACGGTCATTAAAAAAGGTATGTTAATAATATTATTTAATTAATCAAAAACCTATTTTGGTCATTATTCATTATCTAAATATAGTATGTAGCCACCTACAATATCTCCTCATTAATTACTCTCTCCTAATATGCCATTAGCGTTGCCTCTCTCTCCTAAATTACCATTCACGTCACCAAAGAGCTCCAAATACATATCATCGTTGGGAGATCCCGGGATGAGGGGGATGGATTATGTGTGGCGCTGGAGGGATGGAACTTCTGCAATGAGGTCGGAGAGGAGGCGCTAGGAATGGGATTGGCCGACTACTGCGGTCTCTTGCCAATGTCAGGCATGATCTATTGTTCTTATTTTTACAAACTATAATTTTTATTTGCATCCAGATTTTATATCCGTCAACATTGTCTTTCCCGTTGTCTTCAACATTATCTTGTAGTTTATATACCGATTTTCTATATCGATCAGCCAACTATATACTAACGCCTGCACACATGTATCTCACTTCACAGGTTCCTCTGGGTACAAGGTGCATCATTTGGTGATAGAGGAGGATAACAAGCTAGGTGTCGGGGACCCGATCATGTATCTCACTTCACAGGTTTGTCATTAGAAAGGAAGAAGTCGACGGCACGTGTAGTTGTTAGGGAATGATGTTGTGGCTCTCCGGGAAGGCCTTCATGCAAACGACAAGGGCAGCACGTAGATCGGATGGCAATGCATGTACACGGTGCTGCAACTAGTCCTGGATGAAGAACGATTAGCACTTTGATACGATATTGATGTGTACTGTACAATATTAATGTGTATTATACAAATTTGATATGTATTATACATATTTGTTATGTATTTTTACAAATCAAATGGTTGCGAATGAAAATTGAAATTTTTATAGATCTTGTATATATTGATGTGCATTACACATTTTGGATGTGCGTTATACATTTTAGATGCATTTTATACAAATTTGGTTTGTATATTCGCATCAATTAAGCGTGAATGGTTACCAAAATTTTTACAAAAAAACTATAGAAATTTTATTATACAAAGAATCATACAATCGTTACAAAGAACCACACATTAAATACTAATATGAATTGTGTTTTACAAAGAACCATGTAAAATTTACAAATAACGAACGACTTTATGAATGAACAACATATTCTACGAAAAACAAGCAGTCATTACAAAAGGAACCTTAAATTCTACAAAAAAGTGCGTGAGGATACACAAATATGCCCCAGATAATATCGTCCAGCAAAAAATTGGATATTTTTAAATATGGTATTGCGAAAAATACCAAAAATAAACTACCTAAATTTAGTATTTCGGAATATTAATTAGAGTGCATAATTAATGCAAAAGTTGATGACCAAAATGCCCTTTTGGGCAACAAAATTGAGGATGCCGTTGGATTTGAATCCGATGGTCCAGATCGCTGGCCTTCCGTAGGGATGGAAGGACCACGTCTCATTTGAAAGGCCCCCTATATATATATATATATAGGAAATTTATCCAATGCACACAGGGCCCATTTGAGTTTCGGTGAGCCCCTCTTTTCAGCCCTTTGATCTTAATCCAACCATCATTGTTTTACACGTGTATTGCCTTTTTTTAAGGAGATATTTTCAATCCCTAAATAGTAGGAACCGTAATCATAATGGGAAGAAAACTAAATTGGAAATTATAAGGAAGTCTAAAAATAGCACGCACTTAAAGAAACATATTGTATTGGAACGACAAGGGAAGGGATTGATCTGGCGATTTACAGCGTGAGGAGATTCATCTTGTAAACTGAGACGATCGATTTGTCCAATGTAAGGTTTCGTTTTTGAAGATTAAACGTTTATTTCACGTTATTGGTAGAATCTCATCGTTTTTCGAGTTTTTGATTTCAGTTTTTAACGTGATTGATTATTTGCGATTGTATTTGAATCACGATATCTTAGAAGCAATGGTGAATGTTGATTCTTGGTTGGAATTGGATCGTCAGAATATCATATGAGAAGGAGATTTGGATCATGAAAACACTACTTCATAAGGATCATGTTCAATTTATTTACTTTTGAATCACGAAAAATTACTTATATCACATTATATTACCGAGTCAGATTATTAAAAAAATGATATTAAATTACTTAAGGTATTTGTCAAAGTTACTGACAATATGGCATGAATTATTTTTCTATATATTATTCTTACTGATTCATTTTTATTCACTAGCTACTTATGTATCTTAAGAAAATACTGCGTATTACTTGTCAGTTTGCCATTCTTACTAAATCTTTTATACTGAATTACTAATGTATTTACTTAATTTACTTATAAGATATTTTATATTACTATCACCAACACAATTGTTACTTTTCATGCATTCTTTTAAAAATATACTGAGTTACTAATGTATTTACATTGTTTACTGAGATAATATTTAAATTTACTACTGCCTTCATAATTGTTACTGCTCCCTCTTTAGTTCTTACAATTTCCAACTACTAGTTTACTGATGAATACCCATTCATCACTCTTTATTCTTATATTTTAGCTACAAAAACCTATGCAAATGCATGTAGATATGTGTAAATAGGAAAAATTAGCAAAGCATGCATTTTTGTAAATACTTATAATTAGCATGTTTTTGTGCAAAAATAAAAGAATAAAGATGAAAAAGAAAAAGAGGGAAATATTTAGAATAAATATTGAGCAACCTAACCCAAGGGAGGGCTCAGCATGGGCCTGACCGCATAAAAACCAAGTAGAGGGAGATAGGGGCTCTAGTGTAAATATTTGTAAATAAATAATTTATATATATTTTCCTCACCCAAAAATATGTTGTAAATATTTGTAAATATTTGTACATATTTTTAAAGTATAAAAACAAAATAAAAATTAAAAAATCAAAAACTCAAAAGCACCCCTTCACCATGTACATAGATCACCCTTTCTTATCTATTTAACCTTGTAAATAAATTTATTTATTTTCAAAACTTTTTGTAAAAATTCTATTGTATATATTGTAAATAAAATACATAAAAAGAAACAAAACAAAAATCAAATAAAAATAACAAAAATTAAAATACAAAAATATATTGTATATATGCCATGTACATAGTTGTATATAACTAATTATTTCCCCTATGTATATAAATAATAAAAATAAAATAAAAATAGCCTTTTATTCCTCATTTTACCCTATAAATAAATAAAATATAAAATAGGAATAAAAATGTATAAAAATAACTAATTAAAATCAAAAATCAAAAACCCTATATTGTATAAATACCTATGTATAGCTATACTATGTAAATACCTTATTTTAATTTCCAAAAATTAATTAAAAATAAAAAAAAATAGAAAAAAATAAATTAAAAATATTTCATGTTTTGAGTTTTTAAAAATTCGGCCATTTAATGGCCCAAAAAAATCAAATAAAATCCTAAAGCTTGGCGGGCTCTGATTGGTCCACGGGGGATTGTTGACCCCCGGTCAACTCTCCCCCCAGGACCACCAGAGCCGGGTATGTCGCGCCCGACCCGTTTTCACCATTTTCCACCCGCCTAACCCGGCCGCCATCTACCCAAACCCCGGGCTCCGATTGCTCCCCGATCATTCAGGACCCTCGCCCGGGGTGGGTTTGGAGGATCCGAGATCCGTGCTACCCGCCCGACCTCTTCCTTCTTGGACCTCTCACCATATTTAAGGTCGTCTCCGGCGACCTAATCACGCTATCTTTGATCTTCCCCTCGGCGCCTGTGAGCTCCTCCATCATCCCTGAGTGACAGCCGTGGCCGGTGGAGTTGCAGCGAGGCCCGGGCTGCCGGAAATCACTGATCCGGTGGTAATCGCCGCCGTGCGCCGCCGCGAGCGCGCTAAGCCTCGGGGACCTCGACGACCCCTTGAGGCAACGACCGGGAGCCTCATCGGCTCCAGCCCAGTCGAATGCGCCCATCAGGTAACTTCTTTAGCCAGTAGATTAGCTTAGCGTTAGGTTTTTCGATTTGCAGTAGCTTAGCTCCGCCACCTCCGCCAGCCGTCTCCGTCCACTCCCTTGATCATCCGACACCGCCATCACCTCCGCCAGACCCCTCTCCACCTTCTCCGACCCTTCATTCCCCCTGTCTCGCCCCGGAGCAGGGTCTCGGCTCTCACCCCTCCGCCGCTCGCCGGAGAGCCATCGCATCGCACCACCGGTCACCTTCCGCCCGCTCTGACGGGTCGAGGCAGTTTGCCCTCGACCCCTCTTTCTTTCTGTGCAGGTCTCCAGGTCCATCGACCTCATCTGGAGGTCGGAGCTTCAGAGCACAGCAGCTCCCGTTCCTCGACGTCGCCGGAGTTCTCCTGAGCTCCTCGCCTCCATCGGAGCAGTGCATCAGGTGCGGACCGTCATGGCGCAGCTTTCTAGCATCTCCTGAGCACCGGACGAGGACTACCGTTCACGCAGAGGGCCGGCGAAGCTCGCCGGCCGTCAGTTCCTCCAGGTCCTTCGTTCACCGTCCGATCGACCTCGACGCCCCAGTTTAGATCTCGGCCGTACATCCACGGGGCAGCACTCACCATCGGATCTCCCTGGGGTCGATCTTCACCGTTGAGCGACGAGGTTAAGCCACGACGCCCCTCAGCCATCCGATCTAGCACGTGGCTGCACCTCGTCCATCCGATCCGAGCCCGGCTTCCTTCGAAGACCCACGTCGCAGCTCCTTCGTCCGATCATCCACGTGGACACATACCAGCCGTCGGATCGATTCGAGGGGTGGCTTTCGTATGCGGCGCACCATCCCATCCGTCCAACCTGCCACGCGTCGTACATCCGGCCCTCGACATTAATAAAAGGGGTAATTTATCTTTAGGCCCTTTACTTTATGCATTTAGTTTTTAATCCTGTAAATAAGTAGATTAGTTCTTTTATTTCTGTAAAATTTGAACTGTGGACCTTCTAGTTTATGAGAATTGCATTGATGCCCCTGCCTGTTGTGGACACGTGCATCGACACGTGATTATTTGGTGTTTTTGCATCTCTGGCCCTGCATTTTTGCCCTGTTACGTTTCATATTTTTAAAAATAGGAATTGCAATTTAGTCCTTCCAGGCCTGAGTCACGCGTATCGTGCGTGGCCTGGAGGGTTATTTGCACTCCTACACCTCTACTTTCTAGGGTTGTTATTCCAGGGACCCAGAACTTTGTATTAATTGCAGAAAGGTCCTTGTGCCCTGTTGCTTTTTGTTATTTTTGAATAAAATATCAAATCACCTCCAAATCCAATGAGATTTTGACACATGGCTCCTGCCATGGTGTAGGAATTTTACGGATTTTTGAGGACATTTTTGATTTTATTTAGTATTTTTAAAAATTCAAAAACTCTCATTTTAGCTACTGTCTAGGTTTAAAAATCCCAAAAAAATATAAAAACACCTCCAAAAATTCTAAAAAAATTAGTTACTGTTCTTTGTGTGTTGTTTGATTTTCTAGCCAATTTTGGCTATTTTTCATTGAGTAAAAACCCTAAAAATCTAAAAACCCTTAAAAACTCATAAAAATTATAATAAATAATCTAAAAATCCAAAAACAATAATTTTGGTGCTCAAATTTTCCTTATTTTTTCTAGAATACAGGAAAATTACCTCCAGGGCCCTCTGAGATCCTTAAATATTTTATTTTTGGGTTTTGGGCCTTGCTGGACAGTACCCAGTCTTTTTCTTACTGTTTGATTTTTAGAAAATAAAATACCCATTAGAAAAATCTCAAAAATTAACCAAAAACACTTAAAAACTTAAAAAACATAAAAACCATTTTTCTTGAATTTTTGCTTGATTTTTGGTGTGTTAAATAAATTGCTCAAGTGTGCTTGGTCTTGTTTTCTTTATTTTTCCTTACATATTAAAAATCCAAAAAAAATATAAAAATTATTAAAAACCACTAAAAACATTTTCTTTTATTTTTATATTATTTTTACTACTTCGTAGGCCCTAGGCCAACCCGTGCTCCTTGTATTCGACCCTGGGTGCTATACCAGGTTAATCTCATAGCTAGGACCGCTTGCTTTGTTTTGTTTGATATTCGATTTATTTCGCGGTTCGATCTTTTTCTTGATACACATCCGAGTGACTGAGGTCGCAACGACCGTCTCAGTTACCTGATTGCCTTAGTTACTCGGGATTTTGTATTATCAGAATGGCGCCGTTGCCGGGGAGCACGACTTAGCAGTGTTGTTTTTATTTTCGTTTTTATTTTCGCGGCTTTTCGCGGCTCTTCGGAGCTCGCGGCTCTTCGTGGCTTTTGTTTATAGTTTCTTTTTGTTTTATTTTGTTTTATTTTTATTTTTATTTTTATTTTCTTTTATTTTTATTTTTATTTTTGTTTTGTGTGATTATTTTATTTCCATTTTTGCACATATACCCTCACTTGTATTTTCTTTTATTTTTCTCTATTATTTGATTATTCTTTCTGGACTGACCACTCTTCTCTGTTTCTTGCGAGGGCTCGAGGACCGCGGAGGCGACTTTCGAGGAGCCGGTGCAGCCGCGGCACTTGGAGGCGGCTTCTTTCTCTACGAAGCCGCATGAGAGAGCGAGAGGAGAGAGTTGAGTGGGTGAGGTATTAGGATAGTTTTATTTCATTTCATTCATTATTAATTGTAATAATACAGGACACTTCTGAGATTGTTTGGACACTACCGTAGCGGGTCTGTTTCGCCGAGCACCGGTGTGCTCGGGGGACCCATTAGGACTTGCAGTTTTTCGCGGCTTTTCTCGCGGTTTTCTTTTTCTTTCTTACTGTCATTTGCCGGTTTTTCGCGGTTTTTGCTCGAGCCCCTAGATTTAGGACTTTCTGGTGATTGTGACGTAATTGAGTAGGATCCACACACCTTAATTGCATATCTGTTCCTATAGATCGTAATTGGACCTACTTAAAATAAATAATAAAAATAACCGACTCGCTAGCCTCCGTAGCCTACGTGCCGTAGCCCGTCCTGTAAAGCGCTTACTCCTACCCCCGATTTGTCGGGCAGGGGAGGGACGGGCCAAGACCGGACCCTTTGGTTTGGAGGTCGGTGACCGGTTAGACGGTTCTTCGCTAGAAGTTGCTCGTCTAGGACTCGGCTTCCCGCTGCATCATTTAGCTTAGTTTTATTTCTGCCTTTTATTTTATGCGCGGATCATATTGCATGTAGAGAGCTGGAGGCAGGTACGCATTTCTGACTTTGCATGCATCATTGATTTCTCGTGCATCGGCTTTTTCGTCTTCTCCCCCCTGTTTTGGACTTAATAACCAGGAGAACCGAAAAATTCGTTAGGCGTTTCTTTTTATTGAAAAATATCTAAAAACAAAAACAATAAAATCGGGACTGCTAATCTTACTTGACCTAAAAGACACTTCACTGAAAATCTGTCTTGGGGAGAGTAACCCCCTCCTTGTCTGGTTTGGATGAGCGAGAGAGTGATCCACACATTAGGATAGAGCCTCCGATCTTTTCTTGACTGATTACCGGCTTTCAGTACGGGACAGTCGGTTGAGAGAGATTTGGACACCTATTTACCTCACGTAATCGCTCTGATAGACTGGATGATCACCTAAAATAAAATTGACAAGATAATTGACCGATCCCTTCGGTCTTCAGCTCTGGGTGCGTAGGTGAATTGGGGGTTTGCTTGTTCATCTTGTTTGATTGCCAGATCCCTTCGATCTTGTTCCCCTCCCTCACCTCCCTTCATTTCTCTTCTCCTTTACCCCTGGATGATGGATCCCCCTCACTTGGAGCCGACTCTTACGGCTTCTTCTCCGTCTTCTGACCATCACTCCAGTCCACCTTCTAGGGAGGATAGATCTCCGACCAACCTCCCGCTCCCTCCCCCCCTTTCATCTCATCACTCTGGGCATGTTGTGCTAGACGTCCGAGGATACCAGCTAGAGCAGATGCGAGACCCGGACGATGCTGTTGCTGAGTTGAGAGCGCACTCCGTTGGTGACCAGAGAGAGCAGTGGAGATTAGCAGACATATCCTATTCCGGAGGGATGGAGGAACAGATAGCACATGGAGCTCAGTCAGCTTCTACATTAGGTCCATTCATCTTGGATTTGGATTACATTCAGCGACTGCCGACATTTTCAGGAGAGGCGCACGAGGAGCCTTATCTTCACCTGTCAGCTTTCGAGGAGTTTTGCAGAGCACAGAGATATTCAGACGTCACTGCAGAGGAGCTGATGAGCAGGACCTTCCCATTCACGCTTCACGACAGAGCCATGAGGTGGCACTGACGATTGGGAAGGACATTCGAGACGTGGGGAGAGCTACGCCGAGAGTTTCTACAGAGATACTTCCCTCCACGTAGAGCAGAGTTGATGCGGTCTTTGATCATGGACTTTTCAGTTGACCCCCAAGAGCCATTGCACGAGGCATGGCCGAGGTTTCTTGACCTCTTAAGGAGATTCCCTGAGCACGGACTTCCACTTACAGACTTGATAGAGATCTCCATGCGGGGGATGACCGCAGAGCAGATAGCACTGGTGATTACCACATGTGGCGGTTCACACCGCAGTTCCGACATTCACTTCCTGGATACCATCTCGAGGTTACTTTCACAGAGATCTTCTTCGCGAGATGCCATGGTCGGGACAACACATGCGGACGATGCGGTACCAGTACGGTGTGTCACTTTGCATGATGAGACAGTTTCTACACACCAGCCCGAGGATTTGGATGATGCCACACCATCGACAGAGGAGATGACCGCGATAGCAGAGGTTCGGACCCAGAGTCTACTTGAGTTCCCGTTGGCCTTCCAGTTGGAGTTCGAGTCAGCCCCAGAGTTCCCTGTCGACGACTCTTGGATATCAGATCTCCTGACACTCCAGGAGCCGGAGGAGCCCCAGCTTTTGCAGCCATTGATTCAGACACTTCAGTTTCCAGCCCCGGAGGAGTCAGTCTCCTTCCTGCAGAGACACTTCTCAGATGCAGACAGTCACCAGGACTCAGCCCAGCAGCCACAGCTTGAGGAGGGACAGCACTTTGAGAGTACATGCATAGAGAGTCCCGTCTTCGAGCCTTTGGTCCTCCACTTTGTTGAGATAGATACATTTCCTGAGGACCAGCTGACAGCCAGCATAGCCGCAGAGCGAGGATCAGCAGCAGACACTTTTCCAGCTTCTGCGGTGATGACTAGTACCTTCTCCTGCTTCCAGATTGCCGAGACTTACACTTCAGATGATGATGCAGCCTGGTGCACTGAGTGGATACTTGATAGCAGCGCAGATGCCTACCTAGATCCTGATCCTCTTCTTCTCACTTCTGATCCTGCATCTCTCCCCGAGGGTTATCTGCGGGAGGATGTCGCACTCGATGAGTACTCGGTTTCACCTACTGAGAGTGTTTCCGATCTGGCGGAACACGGAACCGAGTCTTTAGATCATTCTGATTCTGAATCTTCTCACCTCGACGACCCTCGCGAGGATGAGCCCATTCTGGAGATATTCGATGATTTGCCTGATCTTCTTCCATTCTATTCATCGGATATCAGTCTGTTTAGAGAGTCTCCTGATCTTGATTGTCCATACCTGCTTGAGACACTGATTGACGTGGAGAATTCTATTACCGATCCATCCTTCTCCACGTTCGATTTCTTCGGCTCCACACTCTCACTCCAGTCTGATCCAGAGCCGACGATTTCTTTTGTGCTACCGGATCCCGATCATTTATTTCCATATCTTTGGCCGGTAGCAGACACCCGCCTGATTGCATACATGGGTGTCTTACTTTACACTTTGGAGTTCGTCGCGGTTCTCATACCGAGACTGCGACGACAGTACGGCATTCGCCTTACCGATGCCGTCCTGAACCTTGATACTGCATTATCCTAACCTTTGCGCCCAGCTAGGGGCGTAAAATCTAGCGCTCGTTGAGAGGCACCTCAACATTGTACTCTTTTGTATATACGTGTTTGTCTTATTTTGATCTTTCTTTCTTCCGTTCTTGTTTTCACCCCAGGTCTCGCTTAGGATTATCTTTGCTATACTTAGGATATTACTCATCCTAAGTATAGGGGGGTGAAGACACCGGGTTGTTCTTCGTTCTGTTCCATCACTTCTGTTGCTGCCTATACTTAAGGTTCTTCACCTTAAGTATAGGGGGAGTGATGTCCTCCTTCTTGTATATATTCGTCACTTTCTTTGTTTCTATCTACCCCTGTTTTGCTGTCTATACTTAGGGATATCTTACCCTAAGTATAGGGGGGTAGACCCTGTACATTCTCCACTCGGTTTTCCCTTCGTGTACAGCCTGCTATACTTAGGATTACTTGATCCTAAGTATAGGGGGAAGACCCGAGTCCTTCTTGACTTTTTACTCTCCTTTTGTATAGCCTTCCTTTTCACATCCCTATACATAGCACGAGTTATGTCTTCTTCATCGCTCTTGACTCCGAGGACATCGTTCGAGCTAAGTATAGGGGGTGTGTATATATTTCATATATACTTTAGCCATAACTCGTACTTTGTGTGAGTATGTTAATAAATAAAAATGGCTAAAAACCACAAAAATAAAAATTTTCATGTACATAATCTTCTTTTATTTGCACATGCATAGCTAGTGTACAAATTATTTTTGTAAAAATGATTTCAAAAATCTTTTGTGTGTAAAGCTTGTGTAAATATTTTGGTATCAAAATTATGTATATAGTACAAAATTTTTCCAAAATGTTTTGAAAATGAAAAGTTTGCAAAAATCTTGTGTAAATGTGTGTAAATATCTTTCTGCAAAACTTGCACTTCATGCATTGATGAATACCCATTCATCACTCTTTATTCTTATATTTTAGCTACAAAAACCTATGCAAATACATGTAGATATGTGTAAATAGGAAAAGTTAGCAAAAGAATGCATGTTTGTAAATATAGATAATTAGCATGTTTTTGTGCAAAAATAAAAGAATAAAGATGAAAAAGAAAAAGAGGGAAATATTTAGAATAAATATTGAGCAACCTAACCCAAGGGAGGGCTCAGCATGGGCCTGACCGCATAAAAGCCAAGTAGAGGGAGATAGGGGCTCACATATGTACATACTGATGTAAATAAATAAAATAATATTTTCCTCATCCAAAAATATGTTTGTATATATTTTGTATATATTTATACACTATTAAAAACAAAATAAAAATTTAAAAATCAAAAAGACCAAAAAGAACCCTTCACCTTGTACATAGACCATCATCCTTATTTATTTCACCTTGTAAATAAAGTTATTTATTTTTAAAACTTTTTGTAAATATTCTCTGGTATATATTGTACATAAAATAAATAAAAAGAAACAAAACAAAAATCAAATAAAAATTACAAAATTAAAAATACAAAAATATCTTGTACATATACCATGTATATAATTGTACATAACTAATTATTTAACCTATGTATATAAATAATAAAAATAAAATAAAAATAGCCTTTTATTCCTCATTTTATCCTATAAATAAATAAAATATAAAATAGGAATAAAAATGTATAAAAATAACTAATTAAAAATCAAAATTAAAAATCTTATATTGTATATATACCTATGTATAGCTATATATTGTATATACTTTATTTTCATTTCCAAAAATTAATTAAAAATCACAAAAAAATAGAAAAAATTAAAACAAATATTTTTTATGTTTTGAGTTTTTGAAAATTCGGCCATTTAAAGGCCCAAAAAAATCAAATAAAAACCCAATAATTGGCGACTCCTGATTGGTCCACGGGGGATGTTGACCCCCGGTCAACTCCCCCCGCGGACCTTCCCCTTTCGCGGATCGGGCTATCGACCCGACTTCCTTGATTTTTCCCAGCTCGATCCGCCTGCCAATCGCGTAAACCCCGGGTCCTAATCCTTCTGCGTACATCCGAGATCCTCGCCCGGAGGTTTGCATGGGGATCCGCGCTCCGAGCTTCACGCCCGACTCTGATCTAGCCGGACCCCTAGCACTATATAGCATCAGCTCTGCCGCACTCCACTGGCATCTTTGGCTCCCTACCTTCACTCCCGTGACCTCCATCGTAACCACCGAGGTGACAGCTCGCGTTGGCCCTTGTTGCAGCGAGGAGGAGGTGGCCGGTCACTGATCCGGCAGCTTCACGCCGCCGTGCTCCGCCACTCGACCGGAGCTCGAGCCTCAGGCAGTGACGACCTTCGAGGCGACGACCAGGAGCTAGCTCAACTCCAGCATAGTCTCCCGCATCACCCAGGTAGTCGATTAGCCCTTCCACTTAGTGTAATTTCTGATTTCGCCCAAATCGACTCTCCGACGTGTTCCACTGATTCCGGCATCATCGCATACTTTCTCGATCATCGGAGCACACTATCATCTTCGCCATCCACCCACGCACGTTCTGCGCCCACTCATTCAACCCAGCTCGCCCCGGAGCTGGGAGTTGAGCTCCACCACCTTCCGCTCGCCGGAGCTCATTCGCCCCGACGCCCCGTTCACCCTCACGCCGCTTCCTTGGGTCGAGGCACTTTGCCCTCGACCCGCGAAGCTTCTGGTTTGCTTTGCAGGTACCAAGGAGGCCATCTGAGGCTTCCCAACTTCAGTCCAGGAGCTCGTTCACCGCTGACCTCGCCGGAGCCCCTCCAGGGCTCGGGTGGGCCATCGGAGGCTATCACCAGCCGCGGGGCATCACCGCGGATCTTCTCCGATCATCAGGAGCAGCTGAGGAGGTCTACAGCTCACGCACGAGGCCGGCGAAGCTTGCCGGCTGAGTGTTCTTCCACCATCCTTCAGCACCGTCCGATCAGCCTCCGCTCCCAGTTTTGATCTTGATCGTTCGTTCTTCGAGGAGCAGCAGCCGTTGATTGATTCGAGGCGTGATCAGGACCGTTAGCAGCAGAGAGAGGAACCATCAGCACCTGAGGCCGTTCGATCTTCCACGTGTCCTCTCCTGCACCGTCGATCCGGCTCAAGGGCAGACGAAGAGGAGCGCCAGCCAACCAGGACCGCCCGATCTTCCACGTGGCGCGCATCCAGCCGTCGACGAATAAAGGGGTAAATTACTTAGGGCCCCCTCTTAGTTTGTCTTTTTAGTTTTGGTCCTGTAAATATTTTAGTAGCTTTATTTACGTAGGGTAAATTGCACTGTGGACCTCGTGTTTGTTGCTATTTGCTTTTATGCCCCTGTGTATGTGATCTCACGTGCTTCGCCACGTGTCTTGTCTGGGCTATTTACATCTTTTATCCTGTAATTCTGTTGGGTTATTGAATGAAAAGAAACTTTTTGGTAATTGCATTTATGCCCCTGTGAGCATTTTATTCACGCATGTGCGGATTTTAGTGGGGTTTTTTGCATCCAAGCCCCTGGACTTTTGGTACGAGTTACCAAAAGGTCCAGGAACTTGGTTTTTATTACCAAAAGGCCCCTGAGTGCCCCAGGCACGCGCCATGCACGTGATTTGCTGGGATTTTTGCACCTTGGCCCCCAGAGCTTTGGGTATTTGCACTTACGTCCCTGTGCACTGTGCCCCCTTTTTGATTTTTGAATAAATATCAAACCACCTTCAAATTCGATGAAAATTTGACACATGGCTCCTGCCATGTTGTTGGATTTTTGAGAATTTTTGAGGACATTTTTGATTTCATTTAATATTTTTAAAAATTCAAAAACATCTATTTTAGCTACTGTCTAGGTTTAAAAATCCCAAAAAAATATAAAACACCTTCAAAAATTCCAAAAAAATTAGTTACTCTTTCTTGTTGGTTGTCTGATTTTCTAGCCAATTTTGGCTATTTTTCATTGCTTAAAAACCCTAAAAAACTAAAAACCCCTAAAAACTCATAAAAATTATAATAAATAATATAAAAATCCAAAAACAATAATTTAGGTGCCCAAATTTTCCTTATTCTTTCTAGATTACAGGAAAATTACCTCCAGGGCTTGTTGAGATCCATAAATATTTTATTTTTGGGTTTCAAGCCTTGCTGGACAGTACCCTTCCTTTTTAGCACTGTTTGATTTTTAGAAAATAAAATATACATTAGAAAAATACCAAAAATTCACCAAAAACACTTAAAACCTAAAAAACATAAAAACAATTTTTCTTTAATTTTTGCTTGATTTTTGGTGTGTTAAATAAATTGCCAAAGTGTGTAGATATTTGTTTTCTTTTATTTTCTTCACCTTTTAAAAATCCAAAAAAAATATAAAAATTATTAAAAACCATTAAAAATCCTTGTTTTTCCTTTTATTTTCTTTTTACTACTTCGTAGGCCCTAGGCCAACCCGTGCTCCTTGTGTTCGACCCTGGGAGCTATACCAGGTTAATCCCATAGCTAGGACCGCGCTTCGTGTTTTGATCTCTGATTTCTTTCGCGGTTCGATATTTTTCTTGATTGACATAGTCTGATCGCTTGGGTCGCAACGACCTATTTAGTACCTTATACCCGAGTGCTCAGGCCTGTCATCATGCATCATCATTCATGATTTCAAAACATTTTTCAAAAATTTTGCATGATTGTAAAATTTGTGTAAATATGCATCTTTTTGTACATATGTATACAGTTTTCTGGATGATAGTTGACATTTAAACTAGCCTGGAATCAAATTGAGAAATGGAGCTTGATTAAGATCTTAATCCACCTAATTTCTAAGAGGAACCTTATAGGGCTTAGGTTTAAGGCTTTTCAGGTCCATGGTGACTTAATTCTTTGAGTCCACTAGGCTATGATCACATGTCATCTCAATGAGCCTAAGTAGAGCACTTAACAACAACACATGACTCATATAGATTATGGCTTTACTTGGACAACCGCACTATGCACCGAGCTCTCTACGGATGAGGTGGTGAGGAGGCAGTCTTCCTTGGCTTGGGGTAGCATATGAGGGTAGTACTTCTAGGCGGAACCTCTCTTCTTCATTTAGTGAAGGAAGTGCGTCTCAACTTGGTCTGGTTGCCATGAGGTCTAACGACGGGAGTTGTGGGTTGCAATAAAGCTTCAAAAGAGGGATAGTCTACTGGCTCAAGAGGAAAAACTCCTTGTATATATGCTTCACATGTACATGTTGTATAGATGCACTCGAAAAAAAAAATGTGCAAAAAGAAAAGAACTCCAAAAAAGTGGTGGGTCTGAGAGAAAATGATAATCCCACCGGAGTATGTATATAAGTGCAATAAGCAAAGCTTGGTTTCATGATCCACCTGTTGTAGCTTGCAGCAGGGAGACTTGGCTACACTGGTCAAGCTCCCAAGGGTACTTGGCTACACTGGCCTTGACCCATTCTCTTCTTCCCCTTCTTCTTGAGCCGGTTGTACTTGAACTTAGAAGGGAATACCCCTCTCCTCGAGGAAAGAGTGGCCAGATTGAGGTCATAGAGTTACCTTGTTGGGGAGGGTTGTCAAGTTGCCATTTCTGAGGTGGAGAGCTTAGACCTCACTTTCACAGGACAAGAAAAGATTCATGGTCTTCAGGGTTTGTGATTGATGACTTGTTCTGATCTGGAGCATTGAGGAGTCTTGGTTATAGATTGGTGGAACTTAGAGGCTGTTAGGTTTTCAGCTTAAGTCTAAATAAGGTTCCGACACATTAATAATCCAAAGATCTGATTAAGCTCCATACCTCAATTTAATGAAGGCAAGTTTAATAATCAACCGTGATCCATGTACATTCTCTTTTTCTTTTTCTTTCTTTCTTTTTCACTTCTTTTTCAAATAAGTGTTTGCTAAGGGACTAGCAAAGTATAGTATAGGGGGGTGATGAATACCCATTCATCACTCTTTATTCTTATATTTTAGCTACAAAAACCTATGCAAATGCATGTAGATATGTGTAAATAGGAAAAATTAGCAAAGCATGCATTTTTGTAAATACTTATAATTAGCATGTTTTTGTGCAAAAATAAAAGAATAAAGATGAAAAAGAAAAAGAGGGAAATATTTAGAATAAATATTGAGCAACCTAACCCAAGGGAGGGCTCAGCATGGGCCTGACCGCATAAAAACCAAGTAGAGGGAGATAGGGGCTCTAGTGTAAATATTTGTAAATAAATAATTTATATATATTTTCCTCACCCAAAAATATGTTGTAAATATTTGTAAATATTTGTACATATTTTTAAAGTATAAAAACAAAATAAAAATTTAAAAATCAAAAACTCAAAAGCACCCCTTCACCATGTACATAGATCACCCTTTCTTATCTATTTAACCTTGTAAATAAATTTATTTATTTTCAAAACTTTTTGTAAAAATTCTATTGTATATATTGTAAATAAAATAAATAAAAAGAAACAAAACAAAAATCAAATAAAAATAACAAAAATTAAAATACAAAAATATATTGTATATATGCCATGTACATAGTTGTATATAACTAATTATTTCCCCTATGTATATAAATAATAAAAATAAAATAAAAATAGCCTTTTATTCCTCATTTTACCCTATAAATAAATAAAATATAAAATAGGAATAAAAATGTATAAAAATAACTAATTAAAAATCAAAAATCAAAAACCCTATATTGTATAAATACCTATGTATAGCTATACTATGTAAATACCTTATTTTAATTTCCAAAAAATAATTAAAAATCACAAAAAAATAGAAAAAAATAAATTAAAAATATTTCATGTTTTGAGTTTTTAAAAATTCGGCCATTTAATGGCCCAAAAAAATCAAATAAAATCCTAAAGCTTGGCGGGCTCTGATTGGTCCACGGGGGATTGTTGACCCCCGGTCAACTCTCCCCCCAGGACCACCAGAGCCGGGTATGTCGCGTCCGACCCGTTTTCACCATTTTCCACCCGCCTAACCCGGCCGCCATCTACCCAAACCCCGGGCTCCGATTGCTCCCCGATCATTCAGGACCCTCGCCCGGGGTGGGTTTGGAGGATCCGAGATCCGTGCTACCCGCCCGACCTCTTCCTTCTCGGACCTCTCACCATATTTAAGGTCGTCTCCGGCGACCTAATCACGCTATCTTTGATCTTCCCCTCGGCGCCTGTGAGCTCCTCCATCATCCCTGAGTGACAGCCGTGGCCGGTGGAGTTGCAGCGAGGCCCGGGCTGCCGGAAATCACTGATCCGGTGGTAATCGCCGCCGTGCGCCGCCGCGAGCGCGCTGAGCCTCGGGGACCTCGACGAACCCTTGAGGCAACGACCGGGAGCCTCATCGGCTCCAGCCCAGTCGAATGCGCCCATCAGGTAACTTCTTTAGCCAGTAGATTAGCTTAGCGTTAGGTTTTTCGATTTGCAGTAGCTTAGCTCCGCCACCTCCGCCAGCCGTCTCCGTCCACTCCCTTGATCATCCGACACCGCCATCACCTCCGCCAGACCCCTCTCCACCTTCTCCGACCCTTCATTCCCCCTGTCTCGCCCCGGAGCAGGGTCTCAGCTCTCACCCCTCCGCCGCTCGCCGGAGAGCCATCGCATCGCACCACCGGTCACCTTCCGCCCGCTCTGACGGGTCGAGGCAGTTTGCCCTCGACCCCTCTTTCTTTCTGTGCAGGTCTCCAGGTCCATCGACCTCATCTGGAGGTCGGAGCTTCAGAGCACAGCAGCTCCCGTTCCTCGACGTCGCCGGAGTTCTCCTGAGCTCCTCGCCTCCATCGGAGCAGTGCATCAGGTGCGGACCGTCATGGCGCAGCTTTCTAGCATCTCCTGAGCACCGGACGAGGACTACCGTTCACGCAGAGGGCCGGCGAAGCTCGCCGGCCGTCAGTTCCTCCAGGTCCTTCGTTCACCGTCCGATCGACCTCGACGCCCCAGTTTAGATCTCGGCCGTACATCCACGGGGCAGCACTCACCATCGGATCTCCCTGGGGTCGATCTTCACCGTTGAGCGACGAGGTTAAGCCACGACGCCCCTCAGCCATCCGATCTAGCACGTGGTTGCACCTCGTCCATCCGATCCGAGCCCGGCTTCCTTCGAAGACCCACGTCGCAGCTCCTTCGTCCGATCATCCACGTGGACACATACCAGCCGTCGGATCGATTCGAGGGGTGGCTTTCGTGTGCGGCGCACCATCCCATCCGTCCAACCTGCCACGCGTCGTACATCCGGCCCTCGACATTAATAAAAGGGGTAATTTATCTTTAGGCCCCTTTACTTTATGCATTTAGTTTTTAATCCTGTAAATAAGTAGATTAGTTCTTTTATTTCTGTAAAATTTGCACTGTGGACCTTCTAGTTTATGAGAATTGCATTGATGCCCCTGCCTGTTGTGGACACGTGCATCGACACGTGATTATTTGGTGTTTTTGCATCTCTGGCCCTGCATTTTTGCCCTGTTACGTTTCATATTTTTAAAAATAGGAATTGCAATTTAGTCCTTCCAGGCCTGAGTCACGCGTATCGTGCGTGGACTGGAGGGTTATTTGCACTCCTACACCTCTACTTTCTAGGGTTGTTATTCCAGGGACCCAGAACTTTGTATTAATTGCAGAAAGGTCCTTGTGCCCTGTTGCTTTTTGTTATTTTTGAATAAAATATCAAATCACCTCCAAATCCAATGAGATTTTGACACATGTCTCCTGCCATGGTGTAGGAATTTTACGGATTTTTGAGGACATTTTTGATTTTATTTAGTATTTTTAAAAATTCAAAAACTCTCATTTTAGCTACTGTCTAGGTTTAAAAATCCCAAAAAAATATAAAAACACCTCCAAAAATTCTAAAAAAATTAGTTACTGTTCTTTGTGTGTTGTTTGATTTTCTAGCCAATTTTGGCTATTTTTCATTGAGTAAAAACCCTAAAAATCTAAAAACCCTTAAAAACTCATAAAAATTATAATAAATAATCTAAAAATCCAAAAACAATAATTTTGGTGCTCAAATTTTCCTTATTTTTTCTAGAATACAGGAAAATTACCTCCAGGGCCCTCTGAGATCCTTAAATATTTTATTTTTGGGTTTTGGGCCTTGCTGGACAGTACCCAGTCTTTTTCTTACTGTTTGATTTTTAGAAAATAAAATACCCATTAGAAAAATCTCAAAAATTAACCAAAAACACTTAAAAACTTAAAAAACATAAAAACCATTTTTCTTGAATTTTTGCTTGATTTTTGGTGTGTTAAATAAATTGCTCAAGTGTGCTTGGTCTTGTTTTCTTTATTTTTCCTTACATATTAAAAATCCAAAAAAAATATAAAAATTATTAAAAACCACTAGAAACATTTTCTTTTATTTTTATATTATTTTTACTACTTCGTAGGCCCTAGGCCAACCCGTGCTCCTTGTGTTCGACCCTGGGTGCTATACCAGGTTAATCTCATAGCTAGGACCGCTTGCTTTGTTTTGTTTGATATTCGATTTATTTCGCGGTTCGATCTTTTTCTTGATATACATCCGAGTGACTGAGGTCGCAACGACCGTCTCAGTTACCTGATTGCCTTAGTTACTCGGGATTTTGTGTTATCATTTACTAATTCATTTTTATTTCAGGTATATCAGATGCCCGAATACCTCTGATGTTTTACAACTCGCAACATCATTCGTGGATGAAAAAAATAAAAAATGAAACATTGGATCATGAGAGCATCATATCAGAAGAAACGACGAGGAATGACATGCAATTGGATTTGAATCAGGAGACATATGTGTATTTTTACTGAGACACACGTGAAAGTTACTGAGACAAACGTGAAAGTTACTGAGACAAACGTAAAAGTTATTTACATATTTATTTATACCAAGTTACTGATGTCATTTGCCTATGTTACAGGCATTTTGTTAAGTGTTACTTGTCCTTCTATCATTCTTACTGAATCAATTATATTTAGAGTGTTGTCTTCAAATCAGATTCCATAAGAATGATATAAAATCAAGTAACAACAAACAAAGAAATGTAATCAGTAATACATATACAATAGTCCAGTAAATGGTTGTTGCGAGATTAGTAATACCCAAACAATGGTCAGTAATTTACATTCATTTTATTATATGGTTCAAAATTCAGTAATATATACATACTGGGCAAGTAAGTAGTTGTTATGACATTAGTAAAACCATAACAACTGATCGGTAATTTTCATATGCATTATAAGTAATTTAAAAGATTATACAAGTAAATAAGAGGTGCGTCAGTAACACTGCATTTAGTAACTATAACATTAGTAACAATCATAATGAGTTCAGTAAAATGGATATATGTAATCAGTAATCATTGTATGGACATTAGTAGATTACATACTTAATTACTGATATCAAAACATTAATTACTTGATAACTGAATATGTATTACTTGAGTAATATGAATGAATTACTGATCTCTTTACAATGTAATATTACAGATGTAAAATACTGACAACTGTTTCAGTATTACTGATCTCGCAACACATAATTACTTGAGTATAATATACGCATTACTGATCAAATAGACAATGATTATTTCTTCGATACGAAATTAATGATTTGCATTTATCTTTCCAAAACCGTCTTCCTTTTTTTAAGGACTCGATATAACTGGAAATATAAAAGGCTCAAACTAATTAATATCCTGCTAAAATCGTGCTCCATCGAAATAGGCAACATTCAAATGGAAATACACGTGGCGAGCCCACGTTTGGTGCTCACCACAACACAAATCGGCCCTGTGCGCATTGGATAAGCCCTATATATATATATATATGAGTGTGTGGTGGGGTGGGGGAATGGGGCTACCCCCTAAGTGGAGCAACCTTAGCCCCCTCTCCCCCTCCATTTCCCCTATTTTTTTATTCCTTTGAAAATTTCTTCCGTGAATATCATCACTATATCCCTTTATTATGTCATTCAAATTTCATGTGAAACGGAGACTACTACGACCTCCATCTAGATAGTCATTTTTTAACAGTCGGAGAATTATTAAAATCGACCTCGTCTGGATGGAGATCGTAGAAGTCTCTATTTCACATGAAAATTGAATGGCATAATATAGGGATATAATGATGAATATTCACAAAAGACGTTTTAAAAAAATTAAAAAATAGAGAAAATGGGACGGAGGGGAGTGAAGTTAGCTCTCCGAGGGGGCAACACCATCCCCCCCATATATATATATATATATATATATATATATATATATATAAGGGGCGATCCTATGAGATGGGCTTTTGGTGAGATGGTGAGATGAGACATTCTAGACCACTAGTTCCAACCGGGAGAGAGAAAGGCATGAGAGAGAATACAGAAACTTGTGGTCCAGAATGTCCCATCTCACCATCTCACAAAATTCCATCTCATAGGATCGCCCCTATATATATATATATATAAAGAGAGAGGGGGGGTTGATCCTGTGAGAGCCAAAAACTGTGAGAGCATTAGAGTAGTGAGTCTGGACAACTAGATTCTACTCATCTCTCTCCTTACCACTCTCTTGCTCTCACAGTTTTTGGCTCTCATAGAAACAACCCTCTCTCGCTCTCGCTTTCTCTCTCTCTCTCTATGTGTGTGTGTATCATAGGATCAGCCCCTCCCCCACGAATATATATGTGTATATATATATATCTTATATGTATTTTAAATAGAAAGAATTGATTTACCATTGTGCACATTGGTAAGATATTCATATTCATACACATATTCGAATTCTAAAAGATATTATAATACTTATATTTGTATCTATATCTGATAGTTTTCATCCTTAATTATGGGTGTAGCCAATCATTTCCACAAAGCATAAGACTAAGGGCTTATTTGGTTGTCAGGTTACCCGAGTAACCTAGCATACCTCATGTTCTATCCCTGCATTCCTGGATTCGAATTAGTCGTATGGACTGTACAATTTCTTTGTTATAATATTTTTTAGAGTTTTTATTAGTTGTACCCCTTCAAGATATTGCAATATTAGTTATACCACTCCCTTTTAGGAAATATCACTTCTGTCCTCGACTTCTTGTTGTTCTATCACTTATATCCCTCCATTACTATGGCCATTAATAAGCTGAACTTAATCATGGTTTAATCAAACCATGGTGTAGTTAAGAGGGTCATATCTTGAAGAAAAGCCCCCGCCTCCCTATCACACTTCCTCCCTCCTCACCCTCAAACCCTTCCTCCTCCTCTTACAACCTCCTCTTCCAACCCCTTCTCCTCTGGCATTCCACCTCCAGCCTCTCCTTTTCATTCTCCATGGTCCCTTGAGTGCACACTCTGCTTGGCTACTGCATAGAGGTGTAGCAGCAACATGTCACCAATGAGGCTGCAAGTCATGGTCAAGTTCTTAAACCCATCATCACCATCGCACCCACATCCTAGCAGGTAGATGGGCAGAGGAGAAGAGGGGGACGAGGAGTTGGGAGGTTGGGGGCAGAGGGAGGAGCTCAGGGTGGAGGGGGAAGCGTGGGAGCAGAGAGAGGAGCTCGAGGCAGACGGTGCGAGGACTGTGGGAGGAACTGAGGGGGGGGAGCGGGGGTGGAGGGGGAGGCTTGAGGATTGGGAGGAGGAGTTCAAGGCGAAGGGGGAGGTGCGAGGGTGGGGGGAGAAGCTTGAGGTAGAGGGAGGAGCTCAGGCGTAGAGGGGGAGGCACAAGGGTGGGGGGAGGAGCTTAGGGCAGAGGGAGGCACTTGGGGTGGAGGGGGGAGCTGGGGAGGGCGGAGGGGGAGGCGTGGGGGTGGAGAGAGGGACTGGGGGGTGAGGAGGAGGGGGAGGAGGTGGTGGAGGAGCATGAGGTTTGAAGGAGGAAGAGAATGGGAAGGAAGAGGATGGGGAGGAGGAAGAAGAGGAAGAAGGGGATGGGCATTTCAGTTCATTTTTTTTAAAATTAATTTTCGTTGTGTCTCCAAAGTAAACGTCTATTTGCGTTGAGGATGGACGACAACTAACATGAGGGGCCCAAGTGATAGAACGATAAGAATTCAAGGGCACAACTCATATTTTAAAAAAAAGGAGCTGCATAACGAAATTGCAATATTTCAGAAGGGCACAACTGATAAAAGTCATAGTTTTTAACCATGTTCAAATAAAAAATTAACATAAAAACATATTGTAATCATTAAAAAAGTTAATATAACACATAATCAATACCACATCATGTCACATTTATCATTCAAACCCTCCTAACAATCCAAACAATTATTATTGACAAGAGATTGTCCCAACCCAACCCAGTAACCAAATAGGTGCGGTCTTAAATCCTTTGGCAAATTACTCTATTTGGGGGACATTTATTAGAAATTTATACTTTATCGGGCGATCTCTTTGTTATTGGACTAAAAATTATCCCCCCTGAAGCTTTCTTTTTTTCGTGTCTTATGCTAAGAAATAAAATGATAATTCAAAAAAATTGAAAGACAAAAGTAAAGCCACAGTTATTTAAAATTAATATGAAAGCAGAAGTAACATAAGAACCATTAAACTAGAAGGCAACATGATCCTGCATATATAATGCACTTAAATTAGAAAGCAATGGGATCCCATAAATTATGGTTTTACATGGTTATGCCTGTGGGCAAAAGTGCCCTTCTTGAGACCTTAATAAGAATTTAAGAGCAGAGAGTATTTACAAATAAGTCTGTAAATAAGAAATTGCAGATGACCTTGCACTGAGGGGAGGCCTAATTTTTCACGAGTAAAAACCCACAACAGCAAGCTGCTGTAGCTTTAACTAATCATGAAGAGTTCTTGCTATTTGTTTCTCGCCTCCAAGATTAGATGATGATGATTGCATCAGGCAGAAGCTGAGTAACTTGCGGTGTACTTCGCGGGGATGCGTTTCATCATCTTAACTCCAAACGGGTTGTTTGAGCTCTGTCAAGTATGACAACACCAAAAAAATGACCAGAAGAGATTTGGGATGGCTTCTTTCAGATCTTGAAAGTAAGTAGTAAACATAAAATTCTAACATTGAAAATATATTTGATTTTGTCAGCAAATTGACATTTTCCATTCATAAATTTCTCAAAAAAGAAATGCTTATGGCAGAACGTGAGGCCATGCATTCAAATATTTCCCTACTGAATTAAAGTTAGATCAGGTGCAGTGTTCTCTTTAGAATTTCTATTGCAGAAGAGGATAAATTCAAGCGAAGCAGATGGATAAATTAATAAAAGAAGAATGTGAAGTTAAAAGTGAGGTCAATGTTTGTCAACGAAATTATCAGATGGTCTTTTCATTTTGAACAAATGATGTCAACAAATTTCGTTTTTGACCATATTATGTTCAATAATAGATGACATCAAAATCACATTTTTTGTAACAAATGAAGAGAGTGATAGTGGTCACATACCTTTGAGCAAGTTCCGGCCCTGACATTGCACACCGGATAATCATGAGGGCAGCAACTGTAATGGTCTTCGCAGCATGTCGCAGCCTCGAGCGGGCAGCATCCCCATGCGAAGCAGTAGCCGCCGAACGGGTAGACGCAGCAGCAAGTGGTAGCAGGAGGGCAAGTGTAGTAATTGTCACAGACCGTTTCTGGCTGGACTGGAGAGGGAGGAGACGGTGGTGGCCTAGGCGGGTTCCCACTGTTCTTAGTCGGATAAGAAGGTTCAATTGCTATGCCACATTTGCCGGCCGAAGAGGCTATGTTGCGCTCCAATCTTACGTAGCCGGATTCACCCCAACTGGGGCCCCATGAGTTCCTCACAATCCAGTAATCTGTGCCGTTTTCTGTTCCATAGCCGACTGCTATAACACCATGGTCCAGTTCCGTACCACATTGCCCGGTGAATACTCCCTGCAGAAATTAAGGATACTGCATTTAGAAATTCAGTACCGCAGAAATTAACCAGTAAATTTTACATAGAGGATGCCTTCTCCCATGTAGGACAGTACTTAAGGACCATTAGGAGCAATGTAAATCAGTTTATTCTTCCTGTTGCATTTAATGATGTATATATTTTATATTTCAAGTGACTTGTAATTTAATGATGTATATATTCTATGCTATTTTTGTATGTTCCAGTTGATCTCTCTCAATTTACTCAAACAAAAAAAGTCGATAGAATCAAGTTGAATGGAGAACCCTAACTTTAACCTAACAATAGATTGGTGTTTGCATCATTCGTCTGGCTTCAGCAAGGAAGCATGTCATGTCATTTCCACGACTATCACCAAATGATGAAGGCAGAGCTGCAGTATGTATCTCAACTTGCATCCAACAAAAAACAAGCATAGGAGACTGTTTATACGAGACATGCCCTTTAGACGAGAGTAATCCTCGACCAGTTGAGTGTTTCGTCACCTCTAATTATTGTATTTGATGGATCGAGGTGTAAACATGTTAGGGCGCAGACCTCTCTGGCTTTCTTCCTCTCCGATGTTGCCAGGGAAGGGATGTTTACAAGAGTAGAAAGAGGAAGCAATGTGACTCTAATTAAGGGGTTAAATAGCTCTCTCTTGCTCTCTTTTTCGAAAAAGATCATCATTTCATTCCACTAAAACTTAAGAATTTCAGGAATAGCTCTGTCTAGCCACAAGAAAAAGGTACAAGTTTGTGTTTCTCATTTGAATCCAAAACGGAGACGACGCATAGGAGTCTTCAACCTACCAAACATAGGTTTCAATCGGGAGCGGATCCTCTACTGTACAGCAGAGTGTTGTGATAGTGGGGGAGCCACTCGATCGTGCACATGGAAAGGCCAACCACAAATGTGCATCGGCGCACGCCACACAATCGTGATCGAGTGACTCCCCGCTGTTACATCAACTATGCTGTACACCAGAGGATCTGGACCAGTTTCATAGTGCTTACTCATCTTTTCTCCATGCTTTGCCCTTGGTATAGTTTTAGGTTAAAAGACATTTGCAAGAAAAAGGACGAGTGAGTGAGCTTTTCTTTGTCCCATCAATGAAAGCTACATTTTTTTTTCTAAACATATTAGTTTTGATATTGATAAGCAAAAGCCATTATGAACATATCCTAGACAGATGTGTTGTGGCCAAGCAAAAGCCATTATGAATATATTCTAGACAGATGTGTTTTGGCTACGAATAAACAACAGGTTCTGATAGCTAAATCTCATGAAAAAACCCACTTAACCTTTGTTTGATTCGAACGAACTTTTCAACAAAGACAAAGCAGAATACTAATGAATTTAAGTAGCCCTTAACCTTTATCTCTTGATGTATTCAATTCTAATGACAATAAAAATGCGTAGTTCAGCAATCTCTTACCGACTGATAGAGCTGAAAGGCACGGCCACCTCCCTCTATCGCTACGCTAACTGGCTGGTTTGCGACAGCCTTCTGCAGCGATTTCTCATCGTATGTTGGTACATCTTCATAACCATCGATTGTGACAACCTTAGCATTTTTCTATATCAGAAAGAAAAGGAAAATCATAGATTAATAGGTAGATTTCACGACACTTGCAATATAAAAGAAATTACCCTAGTTTGGTCGCATCTGCCGTCTCGCCCTGTATACGGATAATCATCATCGGTGTCAATCCCGCCATTGTTGATGATGAACTCGAAGGCGTAGTCCATGAGGCCACCATTGCATCCTTCGTTGTAACTGGTGTCACAGTCGACAAGTTCCTGTTCTGATAGGGTGATCAGATCCCCAGTGACAATCTGATTGATCCCTTCGACGGCTCCAATCGCGGAGAAGGCCCAACAGCTCCCTAAAATCACGAAATAATCAACCTCGTAAATTTGATTTCAGAGTCTAAAACATCCATAAGAGTGTACTGGTTAATATCATGTGGATGAGTTCATTTAGATTTTAAAATTTGGATTAATTTAACTTGAGACTTAGGTTCTCAAAGTCATCGTGAAATTATACTAAGTTTATAATGGAAACCCACCAACTGAGGGAGCGGATCTTTTGCATTAACGTGAGTTACAACAAAGATGTTGTAAAATGGTTTTTTTTTGCAAATTTGATTCCAAAAATCCAAATCATGTAGATTGAATCTTTGATATAAATATTCTAGACATCCTTCAAATTTAATTCAAATTCAAGGTTATTTGTTATTTTATCTTAATATTTAAAGATCCGATAAATATTTAAGCAACTTATCCCATTAAAAAAATCAAGCTTTTAACCAATGAGATAAAGTAACAAATGATCTCAAATTTGAGCCAAAATATTAATCGAAGATTCAATCAATTATAAGATTGAATTTTCGGAACTAATTCGTAGAAAAATGCATCACATAGAGGATCCGCTCCCACCAACTAAATGGAATCCTGTTAGTGTGAGCAATAATGGAATCGCACATCTGGCAATTACAATTTCTGGTTGTCAGAACGTGACATGATATCTCAATTTGGGCTATCCATGAGAAATACGAATCTTTTTTTATTTTGATTTGAAAGAGAGGGGAGAGAGAGATAATTTCGGATAAGTTTGATGATGACGTGAAACGGCCACATTAGCGATTGGTTTATTTAAGATTCCACCAGACCGATGGGACCAATGGGAAGGCTTTGGTCTATAAAAAAATGCCAGTTGCATATTAATATAATATTGATTTATTTGTCGAGAATACGACTTCTAGCAATCACATGCACCGGCTAATATTCTAATGAGGAGAAGTCGATTTCCATCTACCCAACAACTACGGCCCATCCAAATATCGAACGCTTTTAGTGCGGTCATAGTTCTCGAATATGGTAACTATACAACTAATAGTAATTGGAAGCTGGAATTTGGCTATTCTAATAGGGCCATTTTTAAAAAAACTAAGATGTTCGCCCTACTTATCCTTAAATAGTTATTCAATATTCTATAATTATTCCACTTCCCTTATTACCATTTATCATTCATTCCCATCACATATTCCACAACAGCTATCAATTACCTATGTTATTAGGTTCAACAAAGAAATGAAGAATAAGAATAAGTTAAATTTATTCCACTCTGAGCAAGTTCCACAACAACACAATAATTAAAACATCCCAATATTCTTTATCCTGCATCCTTATTTCCCTATCCAAATATTTTTGGCCGACAAGCATGAGGGGAATGGGAAAAAATCCCAAAATTCCCTCATTATATCTTTAATTCTCCTTCTCGTTTGGTTGCAAGGTTACCAAAGTACTCAAGATATGACCTCTGATTTGGCATGTACTACCCGTTAATCTACCCCTGCTAGCGGCGGAAGAAAAAACTTAAATTCCATATTTGTTCACGTTCGATTTATTAAAGTTTTTATTCAAATTCGATCTAAAAATCAAACCTTGGTATAGGTTTGGACTCGTCTGTTTAAAAGAGCCGAATCTTGATTCGGTAGGTTTGTTCAAGTTCGGTTCGATAAAAAATTGATACATAACACATATTATATATATTTATATAGGAAGTCTTCCCTCGAAAAAAAATATATCATGAATGAGGAGTTCACACAAAATCTCACAGCCCTTGATCAAGACATAACGAAGGGTTGTGATTATTCTACATTCTCAAAATACTTAGATTTCAAGGAGTTTAACTGATAATCGAATCTTAAACGAATCGAACCAAACCTTTACGAATCGAGGTCGAACCGAACCAAACCGAACCTGAACAATATTTTCATTTATTGAATGAACCGAACATGAACCTTTAAAAATGTTAAACGAACCGAACCAAGCTTGGTTAGGTTCGCTCAGGTTCGGTTCGATTACATCCCTAACCCCTGCATTTTTGAGTTGAATTAGTGGTATGGATCTTGCATTTACTTTATTATAATATTTCTAATAGCCTTCAAATAAAATGTCAACATCAATTATAACTATAGTTAATATAGAACAAACAATAACACATCAAATCACATTTATTATTCTATATAATCTAAGGGCAAGTTTGGTTACTGAGTTGGGTTGGAGCAACCTCACATGAGTAAGATTATTTATGTGATGGAATTTCATCCCAAAATTGTAGGGGGGGGGGGGGGGTGGTAGTAACCAACCGAACACCTACAAATAATACAAGGGTTGCCCATCTTACTAACACTTAAAAAGAGCTTACTCAAGCATACTACTTGTACTTAAATTATTCATATTTTAAAAAGCTAATAGAAAAGGTAAATTTAAAATATCTTAAGTAAATATGCTTGATTCAGTCGCAAAGTGTGGTATATTTCACCGTTATGGCTATTATCCGATAATTGATACAATCCAAGATTATTCCGTCTGAATAACAGTGAATCCATCTGGACAACTAAGCCGCGAAAATTTAATTATCCTGCGATTTACTACTAAAAAAACCACGAGAAAAGGAAACACGATTTTCTTTTTTAGAACGTGACATTCTAACGAAAACGAAAACTGTGTTTGAAAGCGATTTATTTCCATTATATTAAAGTTTTCTAAAGGATTCCACTCTTAGAAAAGTATATGAACTTTTACTTTCAAATTTAATAGGTCTCCGAATTTTAAAAAATTCCATTTGACCAACCCCCATCTTTTTCTTCAAAACAAGAAGAAGAAACATAACTTCACGAGAATGAAATTTGGCTTCCGCTCTGCTCTTCAAGGAAAAACCGAAATTCTACAATATTGTCAGTCCTAACCGTAGGGATGTAATTTAGTGTAGTTATAGAAAGGTGATCCAAAACTCGCATCAACCAAAATAACGAGATCATTCGAAACTATTCTAAAATAGACCAATTAAAAGCACAATAACAGAAGAAGCTCACCGCAACTCCCTTGATCCTTCACTGCCGGGACCGCCCCCTTCACCCTCCAATCGATGCTTGTCGGCAGGTCGTCGCCGACCTCATACCTGTAGCGATCACTCTTCAGCGCACCTCCGATCCTCCGCTTCCCTCCGTCCTCCTTCTTCAACCCTGCGTACCTCCTCCGGAACTCCTCGTTGGTCAGGTCTGCGAACCGGTTCATCCCGACAGCGTAGGAGTGCCCGTTTTCGGGACGGTTGTGCTCCTCCACAAACCTCAGGTTATCCATAAAGATCTCGAATCTCCGGTCCTTCTCCTCCGCGGAGTATCGTCTCCCATGCCTCGTGGTCCAGGCGTCGAACAGCCGCCTGGCATCCTCCTCGGTGGCTGCGGCCGCTGCGGCGGTGATCGTCGCAAGGAGGATCGCCCAGTGGAGAAGGGCCATAGCCGGAACAGTGTGGCCGGAAGGGATGGGGGGGGGACTGGAGATTGTACGGTATATAAAGGGCGGGGGGGGGGGGTGTGTGGGGAGAGAGATATTATTGGGCGATGGTAAGGAGAGACGTGAGCGAGAGGTGAACCGGTGGCGATGTGGTGAAATAGGAGAGGTTGGACTTTTATGAGGGAGGTGATTGGGTTGTATGATCGTGACGTGCATCATGGGTCACACAATTTTCTTCGAACGTTTTTTTTTTCCAATTTCTCTTTGTTTTTTCTTCCCGGGGAGAGTTGGTTTGGGTCCAGGGATATTTTGAATTCCAGTTGTGGTGCATGTTCACTACATATGATCGAGCTTGCTACCCATCTCTCTATGTTTCTTTCGGATAGTATGCTTTTTTCTTCGAATTGTGTGCCCTTGAACAAGCTTGTTGGTCTGTCACGACCCATCCCGCCTAATCCTCGAGACGAGCGTGACTAAAAACTTACTCTTGTCTAAACAAAAAATCTATTTAATAATATTTAACAAGGAAAAAAAAACTTTTGACATGCTGCAACTCTTAATAAATTTATCACTGTAATCATATACATTTCCATAAATAAAATGGAAATACATAGTATTGCATACATGATTTTAACATCGAACAAAGCGATCGAAAATCTCAACTCCAAATCCATAGCATTAGGAAAACATCATAAAATAGATATTAATTATGATGGCACAACCTCTTTCATTATATGTCTCTTCTCGACTTGGTATACTTAGGTCGACATCTTCTTTCGACATCTTCTTTCTTTAGGGTACCTGAAAAATATTGATTTGGAGTGGTGAGCCTAAACTCATCGACATGAGCCTAGACCCAGTGAATGGGTCACAAACATCCAGCTACAAAATTGTAAAATTTATCTGTTTAGCATAACTTGAAAAATAAAAGACATTTAAACTTGATTATTGCATAACATAAAAACATATTTTTTTTTCCATAATCAAAATAGAGCTTGATACTTATTTACTACAAGTAAAACTATGGATAAAAAATATCCCACAACTTGTTCTGAAATCATATTTGTTGTCTAAAAAATAATTTTACTTTTCCATACTTAACGATACAACACTATCCCGCCATTTCTTAGTAAGTACATGAACCATACTGCCAGGGAGAGGTTAATCATCCCTTAGCCTTACATACTTATTGCCTAGGTAAGCGAACTTAACCTAGGTCCTTATCTTACTGTCATACGCGTAGACGGCCCCAAAGGCCAATGAACACCCTGCATACGGCCCAAAGCCTATTGCATACAGAATGTGGACCCAAAGTCCTCTTACTTGTTCATGACTTTCCTCGAGTGTAGGACATAGTGTGCATCTTACTTAAAAATAACTTGATCATACAACTTGCATAATCAACATAAAAATCATAAAGAACTTGCTTAACTTGACATAATTTCTTGAACAAGAATCACATAGAACCTAAAAGCTTCATACTGCGTATCATTTAAATTTGCATACTTAAACCATAAAGATGCATAAACCATACAATGTGGAAGAATAAAACTTGTTAAACTTAACATTAAATGTACTTAAAAAACTTGAAATGCAATGACTATCTGAAATATTAAAAGCTTGCATCGTAAAAAAAAACATTTGCATGGAATAAAATAATAATAAGGCCTTCAGCTTATGAACCACTCACCTGATATCTTATAGAGTGAGGCTTTCACAGGCGTGATCAACTGACTATAATTACCTAGAGATTTTGAAATATATGATCATCACTTAGAGGGTCATCCTTAAAGTTCATGTAAGCATGCATATAGCTGATTCCATATATGCAAACTATAGGGCTTCGAAGACAGAAGCTATATGAATTACTATGTACTAATGCTCATCTTGAGTATAAAAAAGTCTCTCCATATTAAGTATAATCCTTACATCTTGATAAATAGACTTGTCATAATATACTTTTATTAGAATGCCAAATAGACTTACCTTTACAGAAACTTTTGTGGTTTCGATTCTGCCATACACAGAATATTATAAATTATTTATTTCCTTTTTAGTCCATATTTCTATCTCCTGTTCTTTAAAAATTTATGTACTTGAGAGTGTAGGTGTCATGAGTCTTGTATATACTGTATAGAACTATACAAAACCTACAACGATTTGTATTAAGCGCTAATCTTATATAAATTAAATTACATGAGAAAGCTATCGTTACATGCTCCTATGACAAGCTCGTACATTTATAAATATGATGGTTATGCTAATAATTACTTATTTGGGACCTCCAATCTTAAATTACATCCTAACGGTATTTACATAACTTACTTATATTACATCCTACAGGATTTTTACATAAACCAATCACTATTCTCACACATATTTTTCCATCCCATCATCATAGTTTCTGGACCATGGTTGTATCTAATCAACAAATCTGTACTTATAAATATAAAACAACCTTAGTGCATCCCCTAATGTAATCATGAATGGATTTTTTTTTATTTGAATCAGTCTACACATATGAGTCTGCTATCTGAAATTTTGACGTACAAATTTATTGAACTATATTTGTAATCCCGTGAAGATAACCTTTACCTGTTTTAACAGCTTCCTTATCGTCATATTGAGAATGACAAATCAACGTTGAGCATAGTGTGTCATAAACTACTTATTCTACCAAATATCAAAAATACAAATATGTTTAAATTCCATATACTAAGACGTCTCTTAATTATTTGAGATAGCTACCTAATTCCAGCACTGGATATGATTGAATTACTCATGATTATATAAACTCGTTTGAGATTTAAATATAAATGGGAGAATTTCTCTTCCTAGCATTTAAAGAGATTACAGGTTGTAATAATATCTTGTATGTCCATAAATTGAAGTCAACTAAGTAAAAACGAAATCCACAAAAACGAACCTGTGGATCTCCTGTAGACGTCTCCTCTCTCTGGAATGGCAATAGATTGTTTCGAATACTGATGGGTGTCCTTTAAGATAACTCCCAATTCACATCGATAAGTATATCTCCCTTTTATAAACACTTTAGCACCGCCATATGACGTGAAACGTGTCCTTTATAGGCATTAGATTGCCATGCACGTTGAAAGGAAATTCCTATAATACCACAATCGTGTTTCCCCCTACAATCATAATATTTAACTTTAACCTATTACTGTTTTTATATATATATATATATATATACATTGTGCTCTTGGGTAAACTATGTTTTATGATCCCTTTTTTTTATATCAATTCGTTCACGTTGTACAAGGACATACTTATAAATTAAAACAACTAGTGTAACCCACATGTCTTTTAACTCTATCAATATTTATACCATATATAAGCCTAATTTCGTGCATCCCTAATATAAAGCTTGACGTAACATTCAACGTAGTCTGATTTGAATGTTACAACACTCCCCTCCTTAAAAAATTTCGTCCTCGAAATTTGAGTGTTTGATAACTTCTTTTTAAAAGAAAAACTTGATTTAAAAGCTTTATGTTTCTATTTGCCCAATCAAATAATTAGGGTAATAATTTTTTTTTGACTCCAAAAAGAAACTAGTCAAATGTTCGGCAATTTTTCTTTTCTTGTATTTTTTTCGTTAAGCTTTGATTGATATAACTCGCCCGATGTTTCCTCTTGGAACAAGATCCTAAGAAAACAAACTGTTGTACTTCTATTTATATCTCCGAAAAGAAAACGATCATCTCACTACAACATTCCTAATTTTAAGCATGTAAAAGACTCAAGAGAGTCACGAGTCTTTGTATGGAAGACATATCATATGGTTGAAATATTACACTATATCAAAAGCTGCAGATAATACTTTCGATTAGAGGTCAAAACAAAAACATATACATATAGTCACTATTTTCATACTTTAGGGAACAAAAAGTTTTACGCCCTCCTTTGTCACTATGCACACATCCTCTACAACATTTCTTAAGGGGACAAAAAGTTTTACCCTCCCCATCTCATACACATGCTATATACATATCTACCACAAACTTTTTTTTTGTTATGTCTACTTCCCTTAGCATGGCTACTCTTAAGATCGTCGTTGTCTACAACGCTGGATAAGTGTTTCTATATGTTTGTACCAGGCTGTTTATTATGTCAATTAGATCTGACAGAGTATTTATCAGATCTTCTTCCTCTTCTTGTTCTTCACATTGAAAAGGAGATGTGACACTATTTTCATTTCCATTCCGCCGGAACCCTTGACATGAATGTTTAGGAGGCGGCTGCAATGGACTTCCATTGTTTTGTATAGGATGACGGGGTGGACGGACGGACTTTCTTGCAGTATACTTCATTTTTGCCATTACCTAATAGGTTCAAATAAGAAGGAAATAATATGCAAATTATCGTAGGATAAAAATACAATGGAGATAAAAAGGAAATAACTAAGTTAGCTACTAACATGGTTTTCATACATGGGACAAGATATGAACAATTGCTAAGGTATCATTTTTTTTACTCGTGTAGTTAGAAATATGTCAACCAATTCTACTCTTTCTTGTATCTAATGATATTACTGGTATTGTAACTCATATACACATATCTCAGTTAATTGTTATCATTTACATACATAAACGTTCTTGTCCATAAATTCAATCATGAACACATACCATGTTACTCCATTTCTTTTGAATATACAAATACTACTTCCTTGTTAGATTTGTTTAACCCTACAGACTTGTATGTGATAGTACACCATCTACTTTATTATTCATGTATAACAACCTATAAGGAGCTATTTATATATGACCTCCCATATTCTGCTAACATCTCCTCCGCATCCATGGAGGTTGTTCATAGACGTAATCATGTAAGGATACCTATCTATAATGGCATGACAAGCAACTTGCACAGAGAACAATTGGTTTACTGAAAATTATATACTAACTAAATTGATATGGAAAGGTAGTACCTATTTTATAGAATACAAAATCAAGGCATATACCACCCAAGAAAAGTTATTAAAAGATATTGCTTGTGGTCATAATATTCTTATCAGGGCCATACCTTATTAATGACACTTATCTTAGTTCTAACATTGATTCAGAGGGTGTAAGCTTACATTTACATTAAACTATATTGAACCTGACATAAAAGACTAGGGCTGGTTAAAACATGAACGATAGATTTTTGTATGAGCATAAATTTGATCACATATAATCAAGGAAGGTGATACATACATGCATATATCGACAATAATAATAATAATAGTTGAAACCTCCCTGAGTTATAATTTAAACACAAAACACATTCACATGCATGCCAAAAAAAAGAGAATCTAATTTGGAACCGAATTAACAGGCCCTTGCTAACATATTGCTTCCTTTTTTTATAACTTATAAACAGATTCATCTTGCATATATCATGAGTTTAAGAAATGGAGATTATTCCTAAGTATGTCTACATACAATTGTTTGATCAATATAACAATACATAAGACATCCTGAAGTATATATCTTACTAGTTGTTGGGCCTCCAAATTATTTATAATATGTCAAAATAATCCTTGAGCATTCACTTAGTTAATCCTAGTAATTGCTGAATATAAAGGTTTGTTATACTGCACTATCAACCCGTCATATTGGAAACCTAAACTTTTATATTTGATGAAACTTTCCCATCAT